>JAOTOM010002331.1:0-98859 GCA_034440615.1 Ashinkailepas kermadecensis | reverse complement strand
CATAAATTATAAGTTCGTCAAATACAATTCTGATCTAACAGAAGCAACAGATCCAACTTTTTACTTTGCTTTGAGATAGCTAATTTAGGGGTAGATATTTCAGCGATAACGACGCAAAATACCTATCCTTATCAACTGATATTGTATAACAGACCATATCATGGACAATGCTTTTGCCTGGGATTGTGCTAAGAGTTCTTAGTGTGTCACAATCCGCAATGGTGAGTATCAACTCAATATTTACCAACAATATATTGGTAGAAATTAGATATGAAGACTTCATGATGACACATCATGAAACAGGATGTCGATACTCCGTTCAGAGGGATGTCAATTCAATGTTCAGAGAGTGGTATATTCCACTCTATTTCATGAATAATGTATCACTGCTACAGGGGATGACGGGATTCTGCAGTGCTCAAATAATAGTTTTCCGTTAGGCGTGCATGAGATATCGAAACGCTAACAGTAGGATGTCGAAATTCACCGTGGAAACGATGTCGCATAGCATAACTTATAAGGTCTTCCAATACTATTTTGATCCAACGGCTTACTCATATTTGCACTTTTCCATTTGTTTTGATACACCTAATTTAGGAATAACTATTTTATCGATAACGACGCAAAATACCTATCCCTATCAACTGATACTGTATAACAGGCCACGTCCTTGGTAATCCTCTTACATGAAATTGGCTAAGAGATGTTCATGCATTGCAATCTGCAATGGTATGTATAAATGTGATGTGTATCAACAAGCTACTGTTAGAAAATAGATATGAAGGCTTCATAAAGACTCATCACGAAGCACGATGTCCGTACTTCGTTGGAAGGGATGTCGATTCAGTGTTCAGAAAGTGGTATATTTCACCCTATTTCACGAATATTGTATCACTGGGATTCTGGCCGTTACAGGGGCCGCCATGCTTCCCAGAGAACGGCTGATGAGGAGGACCGTCACCGTCACCGGCCAGCCAACGGTCTTGCCGGGGTACACGGCACCGTGTTTGCCACCGTGTGTACATGGCATTGTGCTGTATTGTGACGGGAAGCCAAGAAATCCTGCATTACACCCGCGCCTTTTGGTCAAACGTGCAACGCTAATGGAGTGAGATTGACAGGTTCCATGACTGTCGCATGAGGCCTCTCAACCACCACAGGAAGCATGATGGAAGCATGAAGCTATGATCGCCACAATAAAGGTTGGTTGGTTGGTTATTTGGGCTTAGGGGCGCATCGACTGAGTTGGTCATACAGCGCCCATAACAATGTTAGATGGTACCAATGGTCTTAACCACAATAAAGGTCCCTTTATTTATTACAGGATTATTACAGGATTTAAGACACCACCGGACCTCTAGTGTTGTGGTTGTGCATGTTGATAAGGATGGTACCAGCCCAAATGGAAGGATGCAGTGGAATTGCAATGACTACCTCACCGAACAACGTCGCCTGCTTGAGGCAGCATACATCGCCACTGAAGACACCACGAACATGTCGATGGGATTTTTAAGTCCTGATTTATAAATGTAAATTAGTCAGGCACAACATTAGGCTGCGACGATCAGATGAACGTCGTGAGGTGGGTTTCACCATCATAACCGTAATCCAAACTGAGGACAGGCAAGAGAGCGCACTCAGTCACAGACACACCCACAGACATACACACAAACAGGCATATACGCAGACACGAACACATGTATAGACATATGCACAAGCACAAATATGTGCACGGACAGACACAGCACAGATACAGTGCGACACAAATGCC
Organism: Ashinkailepas kermadecensis; assembly: GCA_034440615.1. Lineage (NCBI taxonomy): Eukaryota > Metazoa > Arthropoda > Thecostraca > Neolepadidae > Ashinkailepas > Ashinkailepas kermadecensis. The sequence continues at coordinate 97,088 of JAOTOM010002331.1, read as the reverse complement.
TTACTGTCTTAAGGCAGAAGAGGTGGAAATATTCACCACCAGCCCCATCGAATCTGCTTGAAATGTTATAATTTAGTCGAGGTTATTTCCTGAACCTACAAAGGTAGACTGATGTGCCCATTAAAGCAGGTCAATGGAAGCAATCAACAAGAGATCTGTCTGGGGAAGGAGTAACCAGATTACCAGCCACATCACCTGCCAAGTGTACCATTGGTCAGTTAAAATCTCCCAGAATAGTAGCCTTTTCCAATAACAAAAACAGTTTTTTTACAAGAGAGGTTTAGCCAGTGAGTTTGAGAGCAAGCAGTAAACACAGTCCGCCCTGTCCGCGGATATTTTAGAAGTTATCTGGCAGCTTTGGTACTTATGAAACTTGGTACTTATGACTTTTGGTACTTGTGATAGGGACCCGTTGCTTCGCCTTGGGATACCAGTCAAGCAAAAAAGAAAGAAAACAATCAATTCCAGGATGCTGTGTGTTGGCCATAGCTGGTCAGCCGTGTTGGTAGTCCTTTCCCTGTCCACAAATTTTGCAATCCTGGTGACAAGCCTTGAGTGCTTGTGAAGTCACGCGCCTTCGAGCGTGTGTTCAGAGGTTATTTCTGATAAGATGCATGCATAAAAGTGCATCACTAAAAGCTGAATAACATTGCGATATTTAGCAGCGAAATGATATAAAGACAATAACTATGGGTAGGTATTAACTTGGCCCTAAAATCCTGTGACGAGTCAAAGCTTAGCTTCGATCCACCATGGTGGTCATTATCCAAACGTGCCGTGATGCCAATCCGAATAAAGCCTCGATAGACTTGACAACCTCGAACTGCGACCTTTAAATATCATGGTAGCGGGCTCTGCCGGACCTCCACACGCTCTTAATAGTGTGACTTGTTCGCGAATTCCATTTGCAAGTTTGCTCGCAATTGTTCCAAACGTTTCGCCTGATCCGCCTCTCCTTGTCTCAATTCACATTGTATATGATGGCGGTCCACCGTGCGTGTGTAATGGAGGTGGTTGCGTTCGTCAGGGCCTGCCGCGACTCCGGTGCCAGGTCAGACGCGGCCAGGTGGGTAAAACTGCAACCGCTCACCCCATCGACCTTATGATGGGCGCGCGCACGGCTTCCGACGCAGCGCTGTCGGTGTCAGGCCGGCCACCTTTGGTCCGACAGGCTAGAGGTGGCCGGCCGGTGGGTGCAGGAGCAACGTCCCACCGTAGCGGGGCGGCTCTACACCACCAGACGCCAGCGGCACCGATATCGACAGCGCTGCATCGGAAGCAGCCAGCAGGGGTCGACGGGGGTGTCGTCTGTCGTCGACGGCTGTTGAGTCGTCCACCTAGCCGTGTCTGGCCTGGCGCCGGATTCGCAGCAGGCCCCACAGATGCCAGCACTCTTCACTTACATGCGAATTGTTCCCATCAACCAATAAGAACCAAGTGCATATTTCTACCACGTGGAACTCCAGATATAGGAATGCATGGCTAACCCTTCCAAGTGCAGGGTTCACTGCGAATTATTATGATCTAATCCTATCCTGGGCTATTTCAGACAAGTCCTGAACCTGATGCCAGCATCGGTGTTTCCGCCAAAACGTGAATCGAGCCTCTCCATCTACCACAACCAGCCTACTGCTATGGAAACCACGAGCCCAGCCGGGGATGCAGTTCCTGACTCCTTCCAGAGGGGCTCGTTCCCATCAAATCCACATGCAGTCACAGTACCCAACATCTTTCACAGCAGACTGCCAGCCTGCGACATTGGAGTGCCCACCAAATGAGCTGTGCCCATCGCCGGTCGAGTTTGTCTGCTCAGTCGGGAAACATTGTGTACTCTGCCCCTCGCCGGTGGAGGATGATTGCTCAGTGGGAAGCCCACGTGAGCTGAGCCCCTCGCCGGTGGAGGATGGCTGCTCAGTGGGAAGTCCACGTGAGCTGAGCCCCTCGCCTGTGGAGGATGATTGCTCAGTGGGAAGTCCACGTGAACTGAGCCCCCCCCGGGGGGGGGGGGGTTTTTTGGGGGAGTCCACGTGGGCTGAACCCCTCGCCTGTGGAGGATGATTCTCAGTGGGAAGTCCAGTGAACTGAGCCCCTCGCCGGTGGAGGATGGCTGCTCAGTGGGAAGTCCACGTGAGCTGAGCCCCTCGCCTGTGGAGGATGATTGCTCAGTGGGAAGTCCACGTGAACTGAGCCCCTCGCCGGTGGAGGATGGCTGCTCAGTGGGAAGTTCACGTGAACTAAGCCCCTCGCCGGTGGAGGATGATTGCTCAGTGGGAAGCCCACGTGAGCTGAGCCCCTCGCCGGTGGAGGATGGCTGCTCAGTGGGAAGTCCACGTGAGCTGAGCCCCTCGCCGGTGGAGGATGGCTGCTCAGTGGGAAGTCCACGTGAGCTGAGCCCCTCGCCGGTGGAGGATGGCTGCTCAGTGGGAAGCCCACGTGAGCTGAGCACTTCGCCAGATGTCCGAATTGCACTGGAAAACCCGCGTGAGGTACGTACCCCATCAAGGGATTCGAAAAACTCAAGAAGTAAACCTGAGGTGAAAGGGGGTCCACCAAACTCTACCAAAAGTGCAAAGATTGCGACAAAGGAATGCCTGAAACAACAAGGAAAGTGTGAAAATACGATGCACACAAAGACCAATTCAGAGCAGAGTGCAGTTTTCACCATCCGACTCACTGAAGCAGAGACTGCGGCCATGTTCTCGGGAGACACTTTGTTGAGGGCATGGTCCAATATTCTTTTTGCAGCTTTCTGCAGGGCCACTCCAGGACCAAAGTGTATCCTTGCATCGAAGTATAGGCATGTCCGAAGGACAGGATCTCGGAAGATGAGGGCAGCTTTCTTCAACAGCTATGCTGTGTGCCCCCTGCCACGATGCCACTCATACCGGTTCACCATCACAGATCCCCCTCTTACCGGAAGGGCTGTGGTCAAATGCCAAAGATCCGGCACGGGAAGTGACTCTCATAAAAGGTACTATGCCCATCGGTACCTGACAGGGATGCGTCGTCATGGTGTCGCCCAGCGCCTGGAGCAGCATGGTCCATACATTGTCCGTCAATAAATGATGACCGCTGCTCCTCAATCTCAGCTGGAGGACGGTAACCAGACGGCCGCTCCACCACTCGCCGTACTGAGTCAGGCTGCCTGTGAACGTCGAAAGAAAGAGAGGTTGCATATGGAACTAACGGAAGATCTGGCTTCAACACTAGAGATATCGAAAGCTGAGGATGTCGTAAGCAAGGTGGTCCTCGGTGGCATCCAACTCATTGGAAAGGTTCCACTCAGCGTTCACATGTACCGAGAGCACTTCATCAAAAGGTTCCACCGGTCGCCATCGACGCTTCATCTGGACGCCACAGGGTCGGTCACGAGGCAAGTCGGCGCCAAGCGGCCGTATCTCTACGCGCTAATCGCCGCGAGCCCGGGAGGTAGTTATCCACTGGGACATCTCCTTGCCGAGAGCCACACAGTGCCCAACATCTTGCACTTCCTGGCTGCACTCTCACGGGATTACAAGCTAATCACCAACTCTAGGATGTCGCCGCCCAGAGTCGTCACAGACCACAGTTGGGCTCTCCTGCATGTGGTGTCTGAAGGATTCGTCAAGGTTCCACTGCAAGAGTATCTTGATCTGTGTTGGCGGGCAGTCATGGGCGGCGCGGCCAAGCCCAGCACACTGATCAGCATTTGTGGAGCCCATCTCTCTCACCGCTTCTCCAGCAGGCTGAAGGCGTTGGGCTTGAAGAAAGAGGCATCAGCAGGGTACATGTGGATGTTTGCCCGGCTACAAAAGGCTACCATTGTGGACATGTTGAACCACATCTCCGCCATCTGCCTCTTATCGCTTTCAAAGAAGCAGCCACAGCAGCTCGCCGATTCGCTGGGATCAGTCCCTATCCCTGAGCAAGGGAGAGCTGATGAGGAGTCTGAGGATGAGGATGAAGCCATGTCACCAGCTCCACTTATCGGTCGCAGACTGCTTGTGGTCGACACTTCAGCAAGATCTTGGAGAATGTGGTGAAAAATGTGGTGGACATGTCGGAGGTCACCAGCATCTTCCACTGCCCAAGCCTAGCTCAGCATATAACAAGCTTAATGCCCCTGGCCCCGTTGTGGACTCAGATGCTCACCGAAGAGGTGACCACCAATGCAGCCGTTGAATCGCACATGCGTGTCGTAAAAAAGCAGCTGCTCAGTGGACGCACACGACTGAGGCCAGGCGACTTCGTCAGGGTTCTTCTGAAGGACACTGCTCCACGCATGAAGGCAGACGTTCCACCCACCAAGCCCGCTCCGAGGGGAAAGAGGCGGGAAGAAAATGTAGTGGTAAACCCTGAAGCACAAGAGGAGTACTGGGCAAAACGGGATCCAAACGCTCAGCGGCCAACGTGGTATGCGCGAGCGTGGCCACCCGCTAGTCTGCTCTGCAAGGAGGATGGATCACGGAGGACGGTGCTCTGCAATGAGGATTCCTATGGTCTCACCACGACAAAGCGTAGAGCAGGCTCCGCCGACTCGCAGCTTGCCGACGCCAGATACATGCCCGACTCCGGCAGACGGTGTCCTGAAAAAAGATGGCAGCAGGGCACCACCACGGACCAAAATGACCTCGTCACAAATCAACTAGACACCATGTGGAGGAAGGCTCTTATCACCCTAAGACCGTCATCCACCATAGTGAGGTCAGCGACCGTCATAGGACCGTCATCCACCGAAGTGGGCCCAACCGCCAGCCAAAGACCATCATCGACCAAAGTGGGGCCAACCACCGGCCAAAGACCGTCATCCACCAAAGTGGGGCCAACCACCGGCCAAGGACCATCATCCACCAAAGTGGGGCCAACCACCGGCCAAGGATAATCAGCGATCGTCCAAAGGAAGGTCATGATTGTGCCAGAAAGCATGAATACACTAGACGACGACCAGTGGTTAGATGACCAGATCATCGATGGATACTGTTTGACGGCAGCGTCGGCATCCAGTGCGCGGGTGATTAGCTTCTCTGTGTATTGACACTCAGTGATGCGGTTTGGCGCGGCCGAGACCGATCTACGCCAGCAGCTCCAGCGTCAGAAGGCCCACGAGGCGGACATGTGGCTACTGCCGTACAACAGGGAGGCGTGCACTGGTCTCTGTTGTGTACTTGGCGTTGAGGAAAATTGTGCACTTAGACTCACTGTGACCAGATCCGACAGATGAGGACGTTGGACGTTGGATTGGTCCAGCGGCTCGTGCAGACCACCGAACGGCAACACAGCAGTGGTTTCACCGACAGCTTTGTGGAGAAAACACGTCATGGACACTGGTCGTACCAAATACACCGCGTCAGTGAGATGGGAACTCCTGTGGACTGTACGTTTGCTGGCATGCCGAAACTGCATGCAGTCAGATTGAGCGGCCATTCGCTGCATCTGCCGTGCGACAAGAAATCCACAGGAAACTGCTAAATGTACGTATTATCATAGTCAAAAGTGGGCGAAGTTGAACTAATTTATTTATGCTAGCAAAATATACTTAAATACTTAAGTAGTCCACCCCACCACGACATGACCCGACCCGACCCGACCCGACCCGACCCGATCGCTACTTTTAACCAACTACTTTGAACTGCTACTTCCCCCTCCCCCGACCAGGCACCACCTTTCCGTGGTGGGGGGATTGAGTTCCCCAATGACCCGGCGACCATCATACCGGCGAGGGGTGAGACCAAGAGTGCCTCACTCGTCCTTCCATCCATACGCTCCCATTCCAATGCCCATCTCATCTCAACATCCATGTCCTTCACCTGGCCCTGCAACACCAACTCTCCCTACTGTGAGCAGGTGGGACAACTTCCCCGGTCCTGCCCTCCAGCTTAGTTTTATCGGGGTAGTCGTGCCCTCTCGGCCCGCCCCCCGGGGTTGACGGAGTCCTGGAGGCTGAGGTCCCCCGTCGCACGGTGCTAGATGTGACGGGGGACCAACACGCCTCTTTGGTCCTAATATCCCGGAGGGGCGGGCGGGTCTGTAGGGCCCCATACGGGCCAAGCGGCATGTCGCCTCAGGCCGAAGGTCTGGGCCCTGGCCCAGTGCCTGCCGGCCTGGCCGGCAGGGGTCAAGTGGTGGGCGGCGCTGGATCCCGGTCGGGGTGGTGAGTACCTCTCTCCCGGCCGGGCGAGGGCGCCGCCTGCCCCGTATAGCTCCTCGGGCGCCTGGCGTCCTCCCGTCCGCGGGGCCCAGGCGTCCCCTCCGTAGGGCCCCTGTGTGGTGGGGCGCCCGAGGAGTAGAAACCAATCACACTCCATGGCATCATCAAACACAAAAAACAACTTACCTGTCACCTCTAGTAGGGGACAGACGAGCCGACTTACCACCAGGAATCCGAGCCAGACGCATGCAGTGCCCAGCCTCGAAACTGGTCTGCCTACGCCTCGTATTTTAATGATAAAATCACTAGACGAACACAAGAAACTCTCATTGCTTACTCCATTCCAGAGAAAGGAAGCCTGTGACAAACTTGGATCTGTACTGAGGTGCGAAAAGCTAAAGAGACGGTGGACTAGAAGTTGAATTTAAAACCGCTGACGACGCTAAGAGAGGGATGGATGCAACCGAAATAACATACACAGTACGACACGAAACAAGCAGACGAATAGTCACCGTAGGCATTGAAGTTCGACCCCACAACACCAAAAAACTACCCGAAAGGTGTTATCAACTGCTACGACTTGCGAGATGTTTCGGACGCCGACATTGTAGATGGTCTGTCATATTGGGGAGTAGTAGAGGCCCGAAGAATTTCTATTAGAAAAGGCCAAGAAATGCAACCAACGAACATTATCTTAACTTTTCACGCCACTGATCTTCCTGAGTTCATCTTTGTCGGGTATGTACGCGTGAAGGTCCGTGTGTTTGTCCCAAATCCCATGAGGTGCTTCCGGTGCTCCCGTTTTGGTCATACATCGCAGCATTGTAGAAACCGCGAGACGTGTGGAAGATGTGGATCCGTCGAGCATGCGCGAGAGAAGTGTGAAGCCCAGAATCCACACTGTTCTAATTGCGGCCCGGACCAAAAACCCCACACTGCCTATGGTCGCTCTTGCCCCATTTTCCTGAAAGAGAAGGAGATAGTTGCTATAAAAAGTTCAAAAAATATAACACTTCGTGCGGCGCGTGAGGTTTACGAGGAAGCTCATCCAAAAATATAATATGCTGCAAAGGCAAAGTTGAACTCGAACATCGTACAACAGTCTCTGGTTCAACCACGCACACACATGAGCGCATCCCATCTTCTAACTCAGCTCAGTGCCCTGATACGTGCCTTTGGCATTGAGTGCAATCCGATAGAGGAAAGAGCTTCCTCCTCTCCGCAGATAGGGACGAGATAGTCCCCAGCTGAGGTTCCCGTAGGGACACCTCAAGGAGACAAGTGGACCCAGGTCCAGCGAGTCAAGAGACCTGCCCGTCCCTCTTCATCCAAGCCCAACCCCTCCCCGACCACCTCAATCCCTACCTACATCTCCTCCCCGACCCAACATTCCATCCCCGCTGGGGAAGTGCCCAGAAGCTCACCGGGCATGGAACTAGTGGCACCGACGTCGCAGAGTCTCGTCCAACCGAATAAGAGCACGGTGAAATCCCACGTCAACATCCAGTCCTTATCTGCCACGACCACCACCAAGCCAAAACCCACCCAGCCCATCCCTGCACCATCCCAAACCATCCCAACTCCCCCACCCCCACCAACCATTTCCGATGAGACGAGCGTGACCTCCGGCCGGCTGCCGGTAGTCGCACCCGCGACGACCCGAACAAGTCTCGCAATTGAGGTCCGCCCGGGTGCTCCCGACATGGGGGCGTCAGGCAGAACATCCCGAACTGGTTCAAGGGACACGTCTCCAAGCGCTGGGAGACAGTCCCCCAAAGCCTGCCTTGCACCGTCCCAAACTCCCAAGGACAACTCTCGTCGTAACGTAGAGACCGGGAGAGTGATGGGTCCACCTCCCACACCTCCCCATGCGAACGACCAGTCCTGGTCGCCTGCACCAGGCCGGAAACGCGTTTCGCCCTGGCATGTCTCGCCAACCGGCGGGGTTAGTCCAAGGGCGCGAGCGCGCACGTCATCCGACCCATGGACTCCGCCCAGTTCGACATGAATTGACTTGTTTTACCCCTTTTTAAAATAGCCCTCTATACAGTCTATTTTACAATGGAACTGCAGAGGATTTAAAAGCAGTGCCCATGACCTGCAGGCGGTGATCAACAAGTATTGTCCGGTGGCGTTCTGCTTGCAGGAAACAAAGCTGTCGCCAGACTCTGCTATCCAGGTGAAATGCTACACCCTCTACCGAAAAGAAGTGGCAAGTAACACTATCCCCCACGGTGGAGTAATTCTAGGCATTCATCATAGTGTTCCCGCGCAACCATTACAATTGATCACTCCCCTCCAAGCCGTTGCTGCCAGGGTGCACTTCGGTCGACGACTGATTTCGTTGTGCAGCGTCTACCTACCTCCTGGGGCTGCGTTTCCATCCACTGAGATGAAACATCTCTGTACTCAGCTTCCTGAACCGGTTTTAATTCTGGGCGATTTTAACGCACACCATACTGTTTGGCGTTGTACAAACGTCAACGGTCGTGGACGTCTTCTGGAACAATTTGTACACGAGGAGACCCTGTGTATCTTAAATACAGGTACCAGTACTCACTTTAGTTTGCCATCCGGACGGACCTCTGCCCTGGACTTGAGTATCTCGAGTCCCCAGCTGATACAATATTTTGATTGGTCGGTGGACAGTGACCCTCTAGGAAGTGATCACTTCCCAGTTTGGCTCGAATATCGTGATGGCCCGGTCCTTGGACTGAGGCCACCACGATGGAACCTTCGCAAGGCTAACTGGACGACCTACAGAGAAAAGCTTGAAGCAGCGTGTTTACCGGATGGCCAGGAACAACCACAATGTGTGGAAGAATTCACCTCACTGCTCCTACAGTCTGCATCAGCATGCATACCTCGCACTTCTGGTGCCCCCCGGCGTACCCCGGTCCCTTGGTGGACAGACGAATGCGGGGACGCCATATGTGCGAGAAAGCGAGCGTACAGAAAGTTCAGTAAAAACAGCACTACACAAAACATGATTAATTTCCGTAGGGCCAGGGCCCAAGCACGACGTACTGTCCGGACGGCGAAGCAGCTATCGTGGCGAGAATATGTGAGCCAAATAAACAAACATACCCCAACTTGGCAAGTGTGGTCTAGGATCAAACGAGTGGCAGGTCAACAGTCATCCGTTCCCCTACCCGTGCTACGCGTGGGCAATAGAGACATCACTAATGCCACCCAGGTAGCCAATGAGATCGCTAGCGCTCTCTGTGATCGTAGCCGAGGTAGCAACAGGGACGCACAATTATTGTGCCAAAGGTTCCGCTGCGAAAGGAATCCCATTGACTTCACCACCACTGATGACCTATGTTATAACCAGCCTTTCACAATGGCCGAAATGATATCAGCCGTATCAAAGCTCCGCAGTGTTTCCGAAGGGCCAGACAACATCCACGAGATGCTAAAAAATCTCCCTCCGTGTGCGTTCGAAACCCTCCTAAGCATCTTCAACAAGCTTTGGCAGCGAGGCGAATTTCCGGTAGCCTGGCAAGAGGCAATTGTGGTCCCACTGTTGAAGCCTGGCAAAAGCGGACTGGAACCGCTCCACTATCGCCCTATATCTCTTACTTCGTGCGTGTGTAAGTTAATGGAGAAGCTCATGAATACTAGACTAACGTGGTTTTTAGAACAGCACAACTTTTTCTCAAAAGCACAGTGTGGTTTTAGGAAGAACAGGAGCTCTATTGACCACATTTTAACCCTGGACACGGCTGTACGTATAGCATTTAAACAGAAAAGACACGTCGGCGCTGTCTTCTTTGACATCGAGGCAGCGTATGATACGACTTGGCGTCAAGGTATTCTGACGAAAGTGCATAAATGTGGTATTCGTGGGGAAATGGGGACCTTCATCCAGAATTTCCTTGCCGAGCGACACTTCCGTGTACGCGTTGGCAACCAACTATCCAATAGATTTTTGCAGGTAAACGGTGTTCCACAGGGTGGGGTTTTAAGTGTAGCACTGTTCGCAATAATGATTAACGATATAGGCGACTCACTTCCGCCAGGAATTGGCCGATCACTCTTCGTAGACGATTTTGCCATATGGTGCAACACAGCTAGGCTGACGGCTATGTCGAGAAGTCTCCAGTTGGCCGTTAACAAACTTGCAGAGTGGAGTGCCGTGAATGGATTTCGTTTCTCAACTATAAAAACAACCGCAATGCACTTCTGCCGCCGGCGTAACTGTGCAGATATCTCACTTAATTTATACGGTAACCGGATTCCTGTGCAATCTACGGTGAGATTTCTTGGAGTTACTTTTGACTCACGTCTTACTTATAGGGAACATCTTAAAACACTTCGCGATCAGTGTTTTAAATCCCTCAACATCCTAAAATGTGTCTCGCGTACCAGCTATGGAGCAGACTGGAGCTCGCTGATTTTGCTGTATCGGTCGCTGATACGAACAAAGCTGGATTACGCGTGCTTTATTTATGATGGAGCACGAAAATCCACTAAGCGAACATTGGACACAGTTCACCATACCGCAATCCGTATCACAACCGGAGCGTTCCGCACCTCGCCCACCATTAGCATGTTAGTAGAGGCACACGAGCCGCCTCTCTGTCTGCGCAGAGAAAGACTCGGAATGCGCTTTGCTTGTAAACTTCGCCAGTTCCCTGACCACCCGGCATATTCGCATGTCTTTTCGCGACGACTACCAAACCTTTTTTCAACGGAGCGAGATTTGAGTGCTGCTCCTTTTGGTGTGCGGATGCGTAAGCTTTTCCAGGAAAGTCAGCTCAGCCTCCGAGGAATTCGGAGAGATGAGGGCATGCAGACTCCCCCATGGGAACTTATCGCACCAGAAGTGGATACATACCTTGCGAAAACGAGGAAAACAGATGTTTCCCCAGAAGAGTTTCGCGCACTGGCTCTGGAACATATTGAATCATTTCAGGGCTGGAGAACAACCTATACCGATGGATCTCGAACCGAGGACGGTGTGGGCAGCGCTTTTGTTTGTGGCTCTGTTATTCGATCGTTTTCCCTCCCAACTCACGCATCTGTGTACTCATCGGAACTTATCGCTATTTTGAAAGCTTTATGCTACATCGAAGTGTCGGAGGGAGATCGACATGTTATTTTCACCGATTCTTTAAGCAGCCTTTTGGCCCTGAACACATTTTATCCGTCTAACCCCCTTTTGCGTGATATTTTAAGCGGTCTGACGAATATGCACAACAAGAAACGCCGGGTGCTCTTGTGTTGGATTCCTAGCCATGTGGGTATTTGCGGTAATGAGTTGGCGGATGCTGCGGCGAAGTGAGCAGCGCGCGCGCCGTGGACTCGTTCGCCGCTACTTCCTGCCACGGACCATTACCGAGAGGTGTCCACCTTCCTCTTAGACAAGTGGCAGGCAATGTGGGACGCGACACAGACGAACAAACTGAGAGCCATTAAACAACGTCTGAGACCATGGAGCTCGTCCTGCCTTAAACATAGACAAGAAGAGGTTGTATTGTGCCGCCTCCGCATTGGGCATACTTATGCCACTCACGGTTATCTGTTGTGCGGTGGCGAGAAACCTCGGTGCGCAAGATGTTGTGCACTACTGACAGTTCGCCATGTTTTGATCTCGTGCCCATTTTATGCTGAAGAGCGTACACTTTGGATCTGCACACGTGGACTCACTTAATGATATTCTGTCTGACAACTCTAGCAATGTTCAACCAGGACAACTGATCGACTTCCTTTCTGATGTATTGTTCTCGGTAATATATACTCCACACTGATATGCATTACATGTAAAACCTATAACACAGTAGCACCACTTAAGCGGCCCTCAAAGTGACAGGCTTGACACTTTCTCTAATTGTATTTATATGAATATCTTAGTTATGGGCGCAAAATGACCACAGCAGTCGACGCGCCCTAAAGCGCAAATAACTAACTAACTAACTTGAACTGCTACTTTACAACCAACCGACTGACCACCATCCGACTCGTTTCTCCATTTCTGGCCAGGACCAAGCATATAAAGCATGAATGAATGCCGACGTGATTGTTAGGCCTCATACCTAAGGATTTCGTAACATTGACCAGGCCGAAGTTTTCGTTTCAATTAAGATGATTCAATAGCTGGTTCTGAATTACTACCTTTGATATGCACGATATGCGATTGGGTACGCTATACGGTAGACTGTTGGATGAATTGAAGTATCCATTCGACTGTCTGATTGGATTGAATTGATATGGGAATGGGCGTGGGTATAATCTTGACACTAGTTTCGAATGTGGATTATATTTAGAATAAATATCGTTACTTTTAAGCTTTATTATTACGTTGCTTGCTGTGAAAAATCCAGCCTTCCGACAGGACTTTGATTTCAATCAGGTATTATCCTTGTCAGTGGATTTTAATTGACTATGTATCGGCCCTGAACGGGCCAGGATCGGATTTCATTATGTAATTTCAATCCATGCTAAGCTCTATATACTATCATTCCACGTTCATGTTTTGGAATATGACCTCCGTGTGCGAAGCGTCAGTGAAATAATGAAGATGCAACATACATTGGGATCCGTTTATGTACCTACTCATATTGTAAGGTGTGGTGCGCATTAAATTATGCGGCTGTCGCATTTCACCGAATGCACGGGGTGCACCAAACGCAGTCGCGAAGATAGGTGTAGATGATGATTATTGGGGTTTTAGGGTGCGTCAACCCATGTGGGTTATATTGCACCCATAACAAACTTGCTTAGACACGCGTCAGATTGTCACGTTCGAATAAAAGATGTTTGGGGAGTAAGATATCACCTGGGCATATATCACTTGAAATCGTATCTCCGCGAGGAAGGCCAAAACTGCTCTGTTATATATTAATCGGGAATCGTTTCCAAGTAAGTCCACTAATCTCAGAGTATGCGCTTCATATCCGAAGTGCCGCCTGCGTTCTTCTGCATATGCTGGGCACGCCACCAGCACATGGTGCACAGTCGGCGCAGCATTACACTTTACACATTCCGGTCTGTCGTCCCCGCACAGTAAGTATCTGTGTTGCTAGCGTGTGACCAATTCTGAGGCCACAAATGGCCACTTCGTCCCTTCTAGTTCGACTGAATGACGAGGGCCACAGCGCTAGGTGTGGTTTGATTCGCTTTAATTTGTTTTGTTCTATTCGGTCCCAGCTTTCCTGCCACTGCCTGAAAAGAAATGATGATATAGTTTGGTAGTGATCACTAGCAGGACGTGGAAGCGCACGGCGACATGGGGCGTGTGCCGCACGCCCTGCAGCCTGATCTGCCAGCTCATTTCCACGGATTCCTACATGTGCTGGAATCCAGCACAGTGAGACCTGCTTTCCCATACGATGGACCAAAGTGAGTTGCAGTAAAATGTATCGTACAACGACGTTTCGGGGATAAAAACTACGCAATGCCAAGAGACTGCTGAGAGAGTCAGTCAGGATAACATGGAAAACCTCGTCATCAACCTCGATGTATGCCAGAGCTTTGTTGATGGCGACCAACTCGGCAGTGAAGACCGTGGCGTGTGGCGGCAGATAAAATGATCTTGTGACGGATCCTCTCACGAAGGCACTACCCACTCCGGTGCTTATCTTCGAGCCATCTGTGTAGGTGACGTGGTAATTATGATACTTTGTAGAAATATGTTCTAACGAGTGTAACTCTTATTTTGTGATCAGTTCCCACGGAGGAGTAGACAGTTCTTCACATTGCCGAATTTCTTGTAGTCGTATTTCCATTCGTCCCAGGAGCGTCCTCATTCGTACACAGTAAGGCGTTCCTCTCCTAATGTGATTACGAAGGACCGCGTGAATATCATGAGAAAAAACTGCCGGATATGATGGGTGTGTCGGGAACTGTCGCATTTTGCAGGCGTATCGAAAACCCAGCATGTCGCGTCTCATAGACAGTGGAGGCTCATGCACATCTGCTAGCACGCTAACCGTGGGAGAAGTGCGAAATGCCCCTGTATTTATTCGCACCGCAGCATGATGTACTGGGTCAAGAGTTCGCTTTGTAGTAGCACACGCGCCATCGTATATAAAGCATGCGTAGTCGAGCTTCGAGCGGATCAGACTACGATACAGCAGGTGTAGTGTCTTTCTGTCAGCACCGTATGACGTACGAGATACACACTTCAATATTGCAATTGCTTTAAAACATTTGTCTCGGAGTGTTTTGATATGTTCTCTATATGTAAGACGATGGTCCAACTGCACACCAAGAAAACGAGCCACTGGTGTTGTAGGCACAACTTGCCCGTACAATCTCAACGCCATGTCCGGGCAGTTACACCTACGTCGACAGCAGTGTACTGTAGATGTCTTTGCTATAGAAAACTTGAATCCGCTTGTATGTCCCCATTTTTCAAAGCGGGAAATTGCAAGCTGCAGCTGTCGCTCCATAAGATGAGTTAACGAGCTGTGCGACCAGATAGCAAAATCGTCAGCGAAAAGAGACCGTCCGATTGATGAGGGGAGTGAGTCACCGATGTCGTTTATAATTAGAGAAAAGAGTCGTGCTCAAGACGCTGCCCTGAGGAACTCCCTCGACTTGGTGCAGCCAACCTGAAATCTGGTTGCCTACACGCACACAAAACTGTCTGTCTGTCATGAAGTTCTTTAAAAACATGCTCAAAGCTCCACGGAGTCCATACTAATGGATCTTCAGCAAGATCCCATGTCTCCAGGTGGTGTCAAAAGCGCTCTCAATGGCGAAGAACACCGCCCCAAAGTGCTTGTTCTTCGCGAAAGCCACACGAATCTCTGTGTCCAGTCTTAAAACGTGGTCTACTGTGCTGCGGTTTTTCAGAATGCCGCACTCGTTGGTTAAAATGTTATGTATTTGTCTCCAAGAACCAAGTCAGTCGAAGACTAACCATTCTCTCCATTGGCTTACACAATGATGAGGTGAACGATATCGGGTGGTAGTGAGTGGGGTCGTCGCCAATTTTACCGGCCTTTAAAATTGGTATTATGATTGCTCTTCGCCAGGCAGATGGGAAACATCCCCTAGTCCACAGTATGTTGAAAATAGTGAGGAGAGCATGTCTTGCGCATGTCGGTAAGTGCTGTAGCACTTCATTATGCACTCTGTTCGGTCCTTCAGACACATTTTTCAAACTGCTGAGGGCGGAGGCAAGCTCAGCTTGAGTAAACGGCAGGTTGTAGTTCAGTTGTTCAGTTGTATTTAAACTGCTCTCATCATTCGGACACCGGGCACGGTGTTGCAGAAGGTTTGGATCGGTATGTTGACTACGCTTCGCAATAGCATGAGCAATGCGGTTGGCTACCTCGGCTGGGTCATTTATGCTGTTTCCTTTAATATTGAGGATCGGCAGTCGGACTGAATCGTACTGACCAGAAATCCTTTGCATGCGAGACCATACCTTGGACGTTGGTATTGTTCGGTTAATCTTCCCTATATATGCTCGCCAAGACGCACGTTTTGCGGTGCGTATGATTCGTCGAGCCAGTGCCCTGGCCTTTTTGAACGCTAACATGTTAGCCGTAGAGCTGTGCTTACTGAACTCTTTGAGAGCCCGCTTGCGTGCGCGGATAGCCTGCTTACATTCCTCAGTCCACCAGGGAACTGGAATACGACGCGGAGTTCCAGAGGTGCGTGGAATGCACATATTAGCGCATTGGAGAAGTCGTGACGTAAAACCTTCGACACTTGTACAGATAATTTCAATGTCTGTTGTAAAAGCCATCTGTACCGGAGATTCAAAGTCAGTCCAATTTGCCTTCCCCAAGTTCCAACGTGGCGGCCGTACTCCCAGAACTATGCCTCTCCGAAAAGTCAACCATATCGGATAGTGGTCACTTCCGAGGCTGTCATCGTGAACTGACCATTCGAACTGCTGGGTCAGTTCTGGGCTGGCTATGCTCAAGTCTAGTGCTGAAGTCCGGCCCGATGGCAGCGCCAGATGGGTGTGCGCACCTGTGTTTTGGAGGCAGAGTGGCTCATCCGAGATTAAAGCCTCCAGGATTCGACCCCGTGTGCTGATATCTGGGCAGCCCCAAGCAGTGTGGTGGGCGTTAAAGTCTCCTAAAGTCCCACACTAGAATTGTCTCCGGATGTAGTCATTGATTTTCCACGGGTAATTATCGGCCTTGATGACTTCCAATAGTTCTACGGAGCTCATTACAAGTAAATATCAAATTATTTATCAAATGTACCACTCGCAACAACGAATTTGATACTGCTGCAATGTTGACACGCGTGGCCTAAAGCCGATCGCCGAAGGCTGTCAGCCGTATCTGAATGTCACGCCCGGTGAGCCCCAGGTACGTTCACACGCGCCCGGCGAGCCCCAGGTACGTTCATGCTCGTATGGAGAGTCCGGCGGGTCCCGGTACGTCCAGACGTTCAGGTTTCAGGCTAGAGTTCAGGAGGAACGATATATTCCGCATACCTACCGCCTGGAGTTCCTCTTCTTGGTGCAGAACTAAGACGGCTAATGGTAGAACTCCCTCCTCCGGTCCTTTTAGTGGGCGATTTTAATTGCCACCACACCGCCTGGGGATGCAATTCCGTTAACGCTCGCGGAAGACACTTGTAACGTTTTATCCACGATGAGTCCCTGTTTCTTTTGAATACCGGCTCGCCTACCCACATTACTATGCATTCTGGTAGCACATCAGCTCTAGATCTGGGTCTCTGTAGCCCACTCTTGGCTCAAACCTTGGAGTGGTCCGTGGACACTGATCCACTCGGTAGTGACCACATGCCAGTATGGCTGGAATATAAGGATGAAGCTGCTCTTGGCAGGAGACCTCGGCGGGCAAAATTCACATCCGACGACGAACATCCACCATCAGTAGCCGACTTTACGCAGCGACTCGTTGACACTGCCGCTGCCTGTGTCCCACTGACAACAGGAGCACCCCGTCGCACCCCGGTGCCGTGGTGGACCCTGGAGTGCCGGAACTCCATTCTGGCCCGCAAACGGGCTTTTCGAGCGTTTAACCGACAGAGCACAATAGCTAACTGAATTGCCTTCAGAAAGGCCAGAGCCTTTGCGCGTAGGACGGTTCTGGAGGCTAAGCGAGCATCCTGGCATAATTATATCGAAGGCCTCAGCTCATCCACACCCTCGGCCGAGGTGTGGGCTCGCATCAAGAAAATCGGTGGCAAATTCTTCCCCGCTCCCTTGCCCGTCCTACGGTCGGGCGGTCGTGACGTGTTTCAGCCATCCGAGGTTGCGAACGAGATTGGCCGAGCTTTCTCGAAACGGTGCCTTGCTGGCAACGTAGATCCGCAATTTCTGCGGTATCGCTCTTGGAGTGAGAAAGTTAGAATACATTTTACGACGATAAATATTGGCTTACAACAAGCCCTTCTCCAAGGCTTAGCTTTCTTCCGCATTACATGGCCTGCGAAACGTGTCCGAAGGTCCGAAGGTCCTGACAGGATCCATAATGAAATGCTGAGACATCTGCCGCCATTTGTCCAGGACGTGCTATTAACCACTTTTAACTGTATGTGGGCAGAAGGTTACTTTCCCGAAGCCTGGCGTGAGGCTACGATTATACCACTGTTAAAGCCTGGAAAAAGCGGAGATGATCCACTACACTACCGTCCAATCTCTCTGACGTCTTGCCTCTGCAAGTTGCTGGAAAGAATGGTGAGCACCCGTTTGGGATGGTATCTAGACGATAGGAACATTTTAACAAACTCTCAGTGCGGTTTTAGGAAGAATTGCTGCACCGTAGACCACCTTGTATCACTTGACACGGACATTCGTTCCGCTTTTGCGAAGAAACGGCACCTCGGTGCAGTGTTTTTTTTTATATAGAGGGCGCCTTTGACACAACGTGGCGACACGGCATACTTTTAAAAGTGTATGAATGCGGCCTTCGCGGTCCAATGGCCATGTTCATCCAAAACTTTTTAGCACATCGCCGGTTCAGTGTTCGCGTCGGTGATCAGTTTTCGGACTGGGTTTTACAAGCAAACGGAGTCCCACAGGGCAGTGTGCTTAGCGTACCATTGTTTGCTTTAATGATTAATGGCATTACATGTGGATTACGGCCTTCCATCTGTCGCTCGCTCTTTGTAGATGATATTGCGATTTGGACTTCGAGTACATCTGCACCGGCACTGCAGAGACAGCTGCAGCTTGCCGTCCTATGCCTGGAGCGATGGGGAAACAAGAGTGGCTTCCGGTTCTCACCAAGTAAAACGGTTGCCATGCACTTCTGCAGACGTCAAGGGTGTGGAAACATGGAAATATATATGTACAAGTCACCAATCCCAACAAAGCCGGCGGCTAAATTCCTCAGCGTTATGTTCGACAGTCGTTTGACATACAGGAACCACTTTAAAATGCTCCGCGACAAATGTTTTAAAACACTAAACGTTCTTAAGGTGGTATCACGGACGTCGTATGGCGCTGACAGGCGAACTTTGCTTCTCCTGTATAGGTCAACGATCCGGTCGAAATTAGACTATGCAGGGTGATGCGTACAACGTCATTAAAAACGTTATATAACTATAGTATTTAAGTATATAATTGTCATATAGTATCTATATCTATATGTATATTTATATATATATATATATATATATATATATATATATATATATATATATATATATATATATATATATACATATACATATACATATATATATGTATGTATGTATGTATGTATGTATGTATGTATATATATATATATATATATATATATATATATATATATATATATATATATATATATATATAATGTATATCGTATATCGCCATCAAAACGAAAGCCTCCGACAACGTATGCTTGAAAACGTTCCTGTTCCTCAATGTGATATTTTAACATATGCGGTCTCGCCTCGTCATGCACCCATTAAAGCATCTCACTAGTCCATTCTTCACCTTCTCCATCACCCACCAGCGGTCCCCAGTTACAAGTGCCACCAATTGAGATCTCGCAAACCACACACTCCTCTCTAATTATTAATGCAAGTGCATCGCCTACTTTCAGAGTATAATTCAGACGACCCTGACGACACTGGAGCCTGTGCAAAAGCCAACATATCAACTGAATGTTCTCAAACAGCCTTTCCTTCTGAACTACTCCAACCAAAAATCAAGTTTCCGAAAAACCAAGGATCGACGGTTTCTTCCAACATGATACAAACGGTCTCCCTTCGTGTCTGAAGTGTTCATGGGACTGTATGATGCGCCAAGTGCCAGCGCTGAAGCCCGATTCAAGATCTTGCTGGACGTCGTGCATCGTCTCTGGGCTTAAGCCTGGAAAAGTTGCGAGGCCATTGCTTTGATGGGACCAGCAATACGGCTGGCAAAATTTCCGGGGTTCAGGCCAGGCTCAGCCAGGTTTAGCCGGCATCCCTCAGTCTCCATTGCTGTTGCCATGCACTGTACCTAGTGCTGGTGGAGGAGGCTAAACAAGTCGCACTGACAGGTGGTGTAATGAGTGTCGTTCGGTTTATTTCAGCCTGATTGACCACTGTCAAACGTCAGAACATATTCCGCGACCATGTGGTAGGCGAATATGAGAACGAGGCCAGCAACCCCAGCACGCGTCCGAAGAAGCTGCTGACCCTGTTTCCTACAGGGAAGACAGTGCGGGGGCCAGCCTTATGCCGCTTCATGGACAACTTCGATGCGGTGGCATCCACTCTACAAGGCATTGTGAATGACAAAGCAGTGAATCCAGACACCAATAGTAAGCTGCTCGGTCCGCTTCTGCGGATCAAGACGTTTAAATGCCTCTTTGGTATGGCACCGTGCAAGAAATCGACTGCAGTGGTCGTGCACCGCCCACAACATAGTCAGTCATGCCGAAGTTTTAAAGCCGAAACTGACCGAGATTACTTCATGCGACACATGGTCAAGACATATAGCATAACCGTCCTTGTTTTACCACATAGGACTCCGCCCCTAGCTCTGAAGCTGGGTCACAGCATCCAAAGATATGCAGTCATCCTTCTCGCACGAGCAATGGAACGAGGAGAAGCGACACATGCGATCAAACGATTCATGGAACTGCACGAGCTGGTATGGACCGACGTCGTGTCGGGGGTGCGCTGACCACTCCACGTGAAGCGAAGTGGAACAGGCCGAAAATCAAGGTACTAACAAAGGACATACAAACTTTACATAGCTGCCTAGATCACGAAGCGGAACAAGCTCGGCAAGCATTTGAGCAGAAAGCGTCGTCAGCTCTCTAAAGGGATTTGGAAGAAGTGGCACTCACGAAGCTGATTCTTTTCAATAGGCGGCGCCAAGATGAAGCTGGGAGATGGACCGCGCAGGACTTCATAAGAGAGTGGAGAATTCCGCGAATACGACTGGCGTAGGTGACCTCCCAGTGAATACCTTCGAAAGGCACCCTGTGAAGTCCCTCAGAACAGTTGTCATCAGAGGAAAGCACGGTAGGGCTTGCCTCTGATGGGCACGTCCCATTGCTAATGAGTGGAAAAGTGAAAAGTAACGTTGAGCTGTTTATCGAGAAGAGAATGGAAGTAGGTACCGACGAAACGTCTCCGCACGTTTTTACCAACGTTGTCTCCAGTGACAGGAGACCGCTAGGCGGGAGTGAATGTCTTGGAAAACATGCTACCAAAAACAGAGTCGATTCACCAACCAGCATCACGACCACAAACCTGAAGAGGCCCAAAACGCCCATTTCACAATTCCTCAACTTGACGAACGACATAGACCAACTGGTAGGATTCCTTAGTCAGGACAATTCCGTACACAGAGCTTACTACAGACTCCCAGAGGTAGTGGTTTAGGTCGCAAAAAGCTTCTGATAGCAGCGGAGGCAGTCTGCCATTGGTCAGGTATGGATCTGGACCAAATCGAAGGGCATCCCGGGCACCACAAGTGTGACGGGTACGCTGAGAATGATTCCTTGTTGGGCGTCGTTCTCCTGGACAAACTATCGGGAGAAGTGGTTACGAATGCATACACGGAATCTTCTTTCTTTAACAAAAAACGCAAAAAAGTGCCAGTATGACCACTGATTCCTTTCTTTATAAACGTTTCATCAGGATTCCGTGACGCCAAGTTTTGTCATATGCTTTCTCAATGTCCAAGAAAACAGCATCTAGATGGCGCTTTCTCCGAAAAGCAACCCTCACATCGGTGTCTAGGGTTTACGATGTGATCAATAGTGTTTGTCTTTCCGAAACCGGCATTGGTAATTTGCAAAACCGTGCTTTTCTAGGAACTACATAAGGCGAACGTTCACTATCTTCTCCACTAGTTTGCACAGGACAGATGGCAAGACTATTGGGCGGTAGGTCAAATGGTCAGTACTACTTTTTCTATTTTTAAGCACCGAAACTTCCGTAGCATCCCTCCACGATGGAGGAAATATCCTGCGCTCCAAAAGATTACTGAATGCGTGTAAAAACACCGTGGCCATACCTGCGGAACATGTCTCAGAAGCTCATTATGTACACAATCTGGTCCCTCAGCGACGCTTTCAAGTGAAGAGGTCGCAGATGCTAGCTCAGATCTGGTCAACACGAAAGTCGCCTGAGAAGGAACTGCAGACGACACTGTCGAGTGACGTAGCAGTGAGTGGTACTGATGGTGGATCTCAACCAATGAGTGTCGATATTACTTCCATGCGAACAGTGTTTTTTTTCGGGAATGCATCAATTCCGTCGAAGTAAATAGCGAAATATATCAGAATATCCGGATGCGAATACTTCAGACGCTGCCTATCTGGCGACCATCACTGACCGGTCAGCTGTGTTAGCGGCGAATAATTTTGGAGGTGATTGAGGCGGCTGTTGAACAGAGGTCAGCGCCGGCATATTGTGCCATGTGAATAAGTGACTGAGAAACGTGAACGTTGTTTTGTGAGGTGCGATGCTTGTATGGCGTGCGTTTGAAAGTCGCGAGGACGATGAATAATTTTGGAGTTTTGGAGCGTGTTGACTACCGAGGTCATTTTACGCCACGTGCTGTATTACAAGCAATCTGCAATCTTGATATAGTAGCCAGTTATCCATCCTCACGGGTGGCGATATATTACTTCAAAGCGTACTTGTTGAAGGAAGGTAAAAATGTTACCTTCCTTGTGTCAAACGTCACGACCTGAGAGTCGTTCCCTATTAGCGTATGCAAAGAAGTGTCGGCGTTCAGCCGTTCTAAAATCTGGCTCGTATTGGTTTCAACCGTAAGCAACCTACCAAACCGTGATACACAGCGAGCGGCCCAGAGCAATGTGGGCACAAAGGTTAGTCACCACCCGTCAGTATGTAGCGTGTCGCGAAGGTATGCCCTATCCTCAATCGGCAGAGTATTACTTCCTTCGGTCATTGGGTCCAGTGTGAGGACCGCCACAGTTCTAGTCGTGCTGGCTGTAAAACGCTCAGCTTACTGCACCTGAGTTCCAGACTCATTGCCATTCTGACCATATATTTAGGAATATAGTAGGGCTCTTGGAGGGAGCCGTACTTGAATTTGATTGATTGATTATTTGGGCTTAGGGGCGCATCAACTGCTACTGATTACATAGCGCCCATATCTCACGTTTTACAGCATTCCGCTTAGCGGCATGGGTCTATTTTGGAATGGATATATACTACGTGTAACTGAGCAGCCGATATATATCGGTAAAGTTGACCTGTTTGGGCGATTTCCGAATTGTCACCTAAAACATCGCAGTACGATAATGTATCGAAGTTGGCACCGAAGTGACGCCTGCGTTACACCATGAAATTGGGACAAAATAACAGTATGTGTCGAACAGTCACAGGCGAACCACATCGGGAACAGTGAGGTTTCGCCTTCCTTCGCAGAAGGTAACCATGCGTTGCATATGCATGCCCTATGCGCAGGCGTGCCAGGATCACCTCTTCTCGACTAATTTGTTTTCCAGCGATGACGTCCATGGTGCCAGAACTGGTTTTATGGATCGAAGTTTGTTTAAAACTTGACAATCCCACATTTCTTGCCACTTTCCTTGAAGGAAAGCATCTACCTTTGAGTATTAATCTCGATTTAGTTAGTTATTGGAGTTTGGGGCGCATCGACTGCGTCGGTCATGCAGCGCCCATAACACCGTCAGTGAAACAGTAAAATGCAAGCAACATCGTCAGGCAAACAGTGAAATGGAAGTCGCATCATCAAACAGTGAAAGCTAGCGGAAATCAGTCAGAATGACACGCCATGGGGTGAAATACATTGTGAAATACGAAGTATCTAAGATCTCCCTGGGCAAACAACATCAAACCGCACTTGCGAGAAAAACATAAACAACCGTCCAGTATGAACCACACGTGACCCGTCACCCAGGAGACCTGCTGTAATAGAGTTAGTTTTTGAGTGTCTTAATCCCATAAATTCAGCCCCCTACCCCCTCCGTTCCTGGCGCGACAAGTCTCAGGCACCTAGACTGGCGTCCGCCTGTCTGATGCCGACGTAAGCAGCCACCGCTCCAGTCGGGGCCGGTCAGTGGACCTTGCCCCTTCCCCTTCCCTATCCGACCAGCGCGCCCCGCCGCCGTCGTTAAATATTAGATGTAACAGTGTTCATATAAAATCATACTTTTGGCTATCCCGTAACTGTAATTGAAATAATCCCGTAAACCTACAGATTGTAAAAGTATAACGTAAATATAACATAGCAACCATCACTATTGAAGTCAACTTCCCCTTCCAGACGGCAGTAGAACCTTCTGGAACCGGGATGTGACGTAAATGGGCGGTTCTGGCTCAACGACCAATGAAATGCCGGGGGTTTGTGCCTGTGAGGGGCCCACCCCAGGCGGCCAGTCAGTCAGGCGTGGATTCTCACTGCGAGCGGACCGCTGCTGCGCGCGCTCCCTTCCCAACTAAATTCGGCTTCTAAAATTCATAGGAAAGGCAGCATCACGGCTTACCTTCAGAGGAGAAAGTTCTGTACGGTGTCTGTCGGTCTCGTGTGATCGTGCGAGTGCTGCCGTGCAATACAGGGCAGCTAAAAAGACATTGGTGCTTTTACAACCGGGGTTATCGAGACGACGAGGTTGCTAGACTTTCGCGTGCCAATATAGGGACTTTCCTACACTGCCATCGTCAGCGCGGAAACCTCTCGTCAAAAGAATCGTCGTCGCTGCGCTGAGAATAGGGGCACACCAGAAGAACGTGCCTCACTGTCAGTGGGCTATCACAGCGAGTGCACATCGGCCTGTCCTCGTTTCGCAGCAGGTAGCCGTGGGTAGCATATGGGTGGCCTATTCGTATCCTTGCGAGCATCACTTCTTCCTTCCGGGAAGTTCTGTATGATGATTTCCAACACCGCAGAGTTGGCTTGATAGCTCTTAGTTTGTTTTCGCCGGTCGGGTTCCAAAATTGTTGCCACTTGTCCTGAAAGAATGTATTAATTGTCTGGCTGAAGTGTGTCGCGGGAAGAGGAAGCAAATGGGTGTACTACTCCGCGCAGCACGTTTTGCTGCTTGGTCAGCCAGCTCGTTCCCCCTTATTCCAACATGACTTGGTATCCAGCAGAGGGTCACATTTTACCCGGCTCGCTGAAGCGTAGTTATACGGAATAAAACATCTTGCACGGCAGGGTCATGAGGATAAAACTGTTTTAGCGCTAGAAGGCTACTCAGAGTCCGAGAGTATTACGTGGTCGACATCGTTCCCTATTTCGATGAAATACATGGCCTTGGTGATGGCCAGAAGTTCACCGTGCAAACCGTTGCGTGTGGAGGCAGCATGAACGATCGGATCGTGGCGCCACTTACAAAGGCACACCCCACACCTTCATTGGTTCTCGAATCGTCAGTGTAAGTGAGAGTGCATGAAAGATAGGCGTGAACATGTTCAAGACTCTTCATCCGAAACATTTCCGCGGTAATTTCATCCTTACGAGTGTCCGACAGTGTCGTGTCTATAGACGGCTGACTCAGTTCCCAAGGGGGAACGGGCAGTGGCTCAATCCTTCTAATGCTGCGCATCCCCCCGACGAGGCACCACCTTTTCGTGGTGGGGGGGATTGAGTGCCCTAAGGACCCGGATTCCCAGTCCATCGGTGACCCGGCGAGGGGCCAGACTAGGAGTGCCTCACTCGTCCTTCCATCCATACGCCATCTCCAATGCCCATCTCATCTCAACATCCATGTCCTTCCCCTAGCCCTGCAACACCAACTCTCCCTATCATGAGCAGGTAGGACAACTTCCCCGGTCCTGCCCTCCAGCTCAGTTTTATCGGGGTAGCCGCGCCCCCTCGGCCCGCCCCCCCGGGGTTGACGGAGTCCTGGAGGTTGAGGTCCCCCGTCGTACGGTGCTAGTTGTGACGGGGGACCAACACACCTCTTTGGTCCCGATATCCCGGAGGGGTGGGCGGGCCCGCGGGGCCTCACGCGGGCCAAGTGGCCGGTCGCCTCGGGCCGGGGACCTGGGATTCGTTCCAGTGTCTGCCGGCCCGGCCGGCTGGGGTCAAGGGGTGGGCGGCGCTGGATCCTGGTCGGGGTGGTGAGTCTCTCTCTCCCGGCCGGGCGAAGGCGCCGCCTGCCCCGTATAGCTCCTCGGGCGCCTGGCGTCCTACCGTCCGCGGGGCCCAGGCGTCCCCCCCGCAGGGCCCCTTTGTGGTGGGGCGCCCGAGGAGTAGAAACCAAGAAACTTATATGGCAACTTCCAACACAAAAACAACCCACCTGCCCCCTCCAGTAGGGGACAGACAACCCGACTTAGGACTCTGAATGTAGTGCATGGAGGGCCCGGCCTCACATCTGGTCTTCCTGCACCTCGTATTATGATCTTAAAATCACTCGAGGAAAATATGAAACTTTCAGTGCTTACCCCGTTCCAAAGGAAGGAAGCTTGTGACAAGCTGGGATCGGTTCTAAGGTGCGAAAAGCTCAGAGACGGTTCGCTTGAAGTTGAATTTAAAACTGCTGAGGATGCAAGGAGGGCGATGGACGCAACAGAAATAACGTACACTAAACGGCATGAAACCAGCAGGCGAACAGTCACCGTACGCATTGAGATTCTTCCACACAACACCAAAAATTACTCCAAAGGAGTTATTAACTGCTACGACTTGCGAGATGTTTCGGGATGCCGACATTGTGGATGGCCTAACAGAGTGGGGAGTAGTAGAGGCCCGAAGAATTTCAATTAGAAAAGGAAAGAATTACAGCCAACAAACAACATCATCCTAACTTTTCGCATGACAGATCTTCCGGACATTTATTTTCGTCGGGTATGTCCGCGTGAAGGTCCGCGTATTTGTATCCAACCCAATGAGGTGTTTCCGGTGCTCCCGTTTTGGTCACACGTCGCAGCATTGTCGAAACCGAGAGACATGTGGGCGATGTGGATCAGCAGAGCATGTGCAAGATAAATGTGAAGCGGAGAGTCCACACTGTTCCAACTGCGGCCCAGGCCAAAAACCCCATACCGTCTATGATCGTTCTTGTCCCATTTTCTTGAGAGAGAAGGAAATAGTTGCAATAAAAAGTTTCAAAAGGATAACATTCCGTGAGGCGCGCGAGATCTATGAGGCAGCTCATCCGAGAACATCATATGCTGCAAAGGTGAAGCTGAACTCCAACATTACACAACAGTCTCCGATGCAATCACACACGCACATGAGTGCCTCTCATCTTATAGCTCAACTTAGTGCCATAATGCTTGCCTTTGGTATTGAGTGTACACCGATCAGAGAAAAAGCCTTATCCTCTCCCCAAACGGTGGTGAGAGAGTCCTCAGCTGCAGACCCTGTAGCGACTCCTCAAGGAGAGTGGGTCCAGGTCCAGCGAGGGAAAAGACATGCCCATCCATCCACATCCAAACCCAACCCCTCTCCAGCCACTTCAATCCCTACCTCCAACACTCCCCTCCCTCCCTCCCCCTCGGCCGAACACTCCGTTCCCGCTAGGGAAGATCCCAGGAGCGCTCCGGGACCAGTACTCGAGACACCGACGTCTCAGGGTCGCGTCGAACCGACGACGAAGGTGGGGAAGTCCTCCTCCCACATCAAATCCTTACACGCCACCATCACCAACCCTAAACCTACCCAACCCATCCCCACACCCTCCTGAACCACCCAAACTCCCCCACCCCCACCAACCATTTCCGAAGAGAAAGGCATGGCCTCCGGCCGGATACCGGTAGCTGCACCCTCAACGACCCGATCACGCCTACCAGTTGAGGTCCATCCAGGGGCCCCCGACATGGGGGCTTCAGGCCGGACATCCCGAGCTGGGTCGAGGGATACGTCGCCAAATGTAGGAAGACAGGCCCTCGGGGTTTGCCCCCCATTGTCTCCAGCTCCCCAAGCCAGCTCTCTCCATACCGCAGAGACTGGCAGTGTGATGGGCCCACCCCCAACACCTCCCCAGGTGGGCGACCAGTCCCGCTGGTCGCCTGCAACAGGCCGGAAGCGCGTCTCGCCCTGGTCAGTTTCGCCAACCGGCGGGGTCAGTCCTAGGGTGCGAGCGCGTACAGTATCCGACCAATGGGCACCGGCTAGTTCATCATAAACTGACGTGTTTTGACCCTTTTAACATAGCCCTTCATACAGGCTATTTTACAATGGAACTGCAGAGGATTTAGAAGCAGTGCCCAGGACCTGCAGGCTGTGCTGAACAAGTATTGTCCGGCGGCGTTCTGCCTGCAAGAGACAAAGCTGTCGCCAGACTCTGCTATTCAGGTGAAATGCTATACCGTCTACCGAAAAGAAGTGCCAAGTGACACTATCTCCCACGGAGGAGTAATCCTTGGTATTCACCATAGCGTGTCCGCGCAACCTTTACTCTTGACCACTCGCCTTCAAGCCGTTGCTGCCAGGGTGCACTTCGGTCGACGACCGATTTCGTTGTGCAGCGTCTACCTACCTCCTGGGACTGCGTTCCCATCTAATGAGATGAAGCATCTCTGTACTCAGCTTCCTGAACCGGTCTTAATTCTGGGCGATTTTAACGCAAACCATACCGTTTGGGGTTGTTCAAATGTCAGCGGACGTTGCCGTCTTATGGAAAAAAAATTTACACGAGGAGACTCTGTGTATCTTAAATACAGGTACTGTAGTGAAGGTTTTTGTCGTCATCCCTGAAGGGGGGAACCTTCATTTTCCATTTTAAATAGTCTAGGGTACCTCAGCGTTTGCGATATTTAAAACCCCGGTTATAAATTCAATGGTTCGAATCCTTCATCTCCGTGCTCTGCTCTCCACATCTTGACACGCACTTCCAAAGCCAGCACTTCTATATTGTGCGAATTAGTCAACCGATAAATGCAACGAAGATCAGACATTAATGCGCAGCGTGATACAGCGTTAACAATGTAGCTTCATTTTTGATAGACAGGTGCAACAGTTTCTATCACAGAACTACATCTCGACAGACAGCGATTCTCAGGCAGAGTCCCGACGTACCTCTGTGGGGCCAGGGCTGGCCAGGCGGCGGCGAGCCGCCTGAGGGGCGACCGCCCCCGACGACCGTTCGTCCAAGATAGCCCTCCTGCCTCGCGGTACCGTCGCTAGATACTCGCAGACGACACGTCACTGGTCACGCGACTTAGTCTACGTCATTACTGCGTCGCATGGTCCGTGGGGTTACTCATCCCCACTAGAGAACAAAGGCTCGCTCTGCATGTGAGCGCGCTGTCTGACATCAGACATATGTCAGCTCAGAGTCAGATATCAGAGCCGCCTCTGATGACATCCAGAGACTGGCCTCGCGTGGCAATGGTGCTGAGAGGGCACCCTTTGTGAGGCCCGCGCGGTATCGGGGTCGGACAGTGAGCTGTCAGCATTTCACCGGACGTTGTTCCACAACAATCGGCTGACTGGCAGAGGCTCGGCACTGCAGCCGCTGATCTAGCGACACAGCGCCCGACACTCTAGCGACACAGCGCCCGACACTCTAACGACACACGACGTTCAATTCACCGCAGCCCATTGACAGCTGGCATAGACATCATAGACACGCCTGTCCATAGGGTTCCCATAATATAATCACTTGTCCTACATCACCCACTGACGATCACATCACCCACTGACGACGGCGGCGCGGTGGGGTGTCAGCCGGAAGGAGGGAGGGGGTCAGGGCAATGTCCACTGACCGGCTCTCGACTGGAGCGGTGACTTCACTCGTCAGCGTCTAGATAGGCGGGCGACAGGTATGTGCCTGGAAATTTGTCGCGTCAGGAACGGTGGGGGGTAGGGGGCTGAATGGCTGGGATTTAGATGCCACAAAACCAACTTTGTTACAGTACCCACACTCACTTTAGCTTGCCATCTGGAAGAACCTCTACGCTGGACTTGAGTATTTCGAGTCCCCAACTGGTACAATATTTTGATTGGTCGGTGGACAGTGACCCTCTGGGAAGTGATCACTTCCCAGTTTGGCTCGAATACCGTGATGGTCCAGTTCTTGGACTAAGGCCGCCACGGTGGAACCTTCACAAAGCAAACTGGTCAAAATATACAGCACAACTTGAAGCAGCGTGGTCAGCCGATGACCAGGAGCAACCACAATGTGTGGAAGAATTCACCGCACAGCTCCCACAGTCTGCATCAGCATGTATACCCCGCACCTCTGGTGCTCCCCGGCGTACTCCAGTCCCATGGTGGACGGACGAATGCAGAGACGCCATACGTGCGAGGAAACGAGCTTACAGAAAATTTAGTAAAAACAGTACTACACAAAACATGATTGAATTCCGTAGGGCTAGGGCTCTGGCACGACGTACCGTCCGGACAGCGAAGCAGATATCGTGGCGAGAATATGTCAGCCAAATAAATAAACATACCCCGATTGGGCAAGTGTGGTCCAGAATTAAACGAGTGGCAGGCCAACAGTCATCCGTTACACTACCCGTGCTGCGTATGGGCAACAGAGACGTGACAAATGCCATCGATGTAGCGAACGAAATTGCCCACGCCCTCTCGGAACGTAGCCGAGGTACGAACTGGGACCCACAATTCTTGCGCCATAAGACCCGCTGTGAAAGAACTCCGGTTGACTTTTCCACCACTGACAACCTATGTTATAACCAGCCATTCACAATGACCGAAATGATGTCTGCCGTGTCGAAGCTCCGAAGTGTCTCCGAAGGTCCAGACACCATTCATA
Source organism: Ashinkailepas kermadecensis (assembly GCA_034440615.1). NCBI lineage: Eukaryota > Metazoa > Arthropoda > Thecostraca > Neolepadidae > Ashinkailepas > Ashinkailepas kermadecensis. Next base: position 66,920 of record JAOTOM010002331.1, on the reverse strand, counting down.
ATGACATGTTAAAAAATCTCCCTCAATGCGCACTCGATACCCTCCTAAGCATTTTCAACAAGCTTTGGCAACGAGGTGAATTTCCGGTAGCCTGGCGGGAAGCAATTGTGGTCCCACTTTTGAAACCTGGCAAAAGCGGGCTGGAACCGCTCCACTATCGAACAATATCTCTTACCTCGTGCATGTGCAAACTAATGGAGAAGCTTGCGACTGCCAGGTTGACGTGGTTTTTAGAACAACACGACATTTTTACAAATGCACAGTGCGGTTTTAGGAAGAACAGGAGTTCCATGGACCACATTTTATCCCTGGACACGGCAATACGTATAGCATTTAAACAGAAAAGACACGTCGGTGCTGTCTTCTTTGACGTTGAAGCAGCATATGATACGGCTTGGCGTCAAGGTATTCTGAGAAAAGTACATAAATGTGGTATTCGTGGGGCAATGGGGATCTTCATCCAGCATTTCCTGGCCGAACGACACTTCCGTGTCCGCGTTGGCAACCAACTATCCACTAGATTTCTGCAAGTAAACGGTGTCCCACAGGGAGGAATTTTAAGTGTAGCACTGTTCGCGGTGATGATTAACGATATAGGCGACACACTTCCAGCAAAACTTGGCCGGTCGCTCTTCGTGGACGACTTCGCTATATGGTGCAGCACAGCCAGGCTATCGGCCATGTCCAGAAGTCTCCAATTGGCCATTCACAGACTTGAAGAATGGAGTGTCATGAATGGATTTCGTTTTTCAACTATAAAAACAACCGCAATGCACTTTTGCCGCCGACGTAACTGTGCAGATCTATTACTTCAACTATACGGGAACCGGATTCCGACGCAATCTACGGTGAGGTTTCTTGGGGTCACCTTTGACTCGCACCTTAGTTATAGGGAACATTTTAAAACACTTCGTGATCAGTGTTTTAAATCCATGAACATGCTGAAATGTGTTTCGCGTACTACATATGGAGCGGACAGGAGCTCCCTACTTTTGCTTTATCGGTCGCTGATACGTTCAAAGTTGGATTATGCGTGTTTTATTTATGATGGAGCACGCAATTCCACCAAACGAACACTGGATACCATACACCATACTGCTATCCGTATCGCAACCGGGGCATTCCGCACCTCGCCCACAATGAGCCTGCTAGCAGAGGCACACGAGGCTCCTCTCTTTCTGCGCAGAGAAAGGCTGGGAATGCGCTACGCTTGTAAACTTCGCCAGTTCCCTGACCACCCCACTTCCTCCAATGTTTTTTCACGACGACTAACAACACTCTTTTCAACGGGGCGAAACGTGAGTGTTGCGCCTTTTGGTGTGCGCATTCGCAAGCTTTTCCAGGAAAGTCGGCTGAGCCTCCAAGGAATTCGGAGAGATGAGGGCATGCAGACTCCCCCATGGGAGCTTGTCGCACCAGAAGTGGATACATCCCTTGCGAAAACGAAGAAATCAGATGTTTCCCCAGAAGAGTTTCGCGCTCTGGCTTTGGAACATATAGCATCATTTCAGGGCTGGGCGACTACCTATACCGATGGATCTCGAACCGAGGACGGTGTGGGCAGCGCTTTTGTTTGTGGCTCTGTTATCCGATCTTTTTCCCTCCCACCGTACGCATCTGTGTATTCATCAGAACTTATCGCTATTTTGAAAGCCTTATGCTACATCGAAGTGTCGGAGGGAGATCGACATGTTATTTTCACCGATTCTTTAAGCAGCCTTTTGGCACTGAACACATTTTATCCGTCTAACCCCCTTTTGCGTGATATTTTATGCGGTCTGACGAAAATGGACAACATGGAACGCCGTGTGCTCTTGTGTTGGATTCCTAACCATGTGGGTATTTCCGGTAACGAGTTGGCGGATGCTGCGGCGAAGCGAGCAGCGCGCGCGCCGTGCACTCGTTCGCTGCCACGGACCATTACCGAGAGGCGTCCACCTTCCTCTTAGACAAGTGGCAGGCAATGTGGGACGCGACACAGGCGAACAAACTGAGAGCCATTAAACAACGTCTGAGACCATGGAGCTCGTCCTGTCTTAAACATAGACAAGAAGAGGTTACATTGTGCCGCCTCCGCATTGGGCATACCTATGCCACTCACGGTTATCTGTTGTGCGGTGGCGAGAAACCTCGGTGCACAAGATGTCGTGCACTACTGTCAGTTCGCCATGTTTTGATATCGTGCCCATATTTCTATAAATATCATCTTAGTTATGGGCGCAATATGACCATAGTTGTCGACGCGCCCTAAAGCCCTAATAACTAACTAATGCTGCGCATTTCGATACCGCTTCCCTCTGCCAGCTCCCGCAACTGCACGCAGAAAGGAGGCAGTATGTTGCCACCATCCGCCGTAGAACAGCGCAAGTGTACGGTGGGAAAACAAGGCCTGGTATGCTGGATTTAACGGAAATTTCCTCACCCTGCACGCATACCGCAGTCCAAGTTTACCTTGTCTTAGGGCGAGCGAGGCTTCATCAGCATATGCGAGAAGGCTTGCAGTCGGAGAAGTGCGGAATGCCCCGGTGGCAATACGTAAGGCGGCATGGTGGACAGTGTCGAGTATACGTTTGTTGGAATCACTGGCACAGACGTAGATAAAACAGCCATAGTCGAGTTTTGAACGGATGAGCGATCGATATAGAAGTAAAGGCGTAGGCCTATCTGCTCCGTAGGCAGCAGACACATTTCATAATGTTCAGGGACTTGGAACACTTCTGCCGCAGCGTTTTTAGGTGGTCCTTGTATGTTGGACTACGATCAAATGTGATGCCCCGAAACTTAGCTGCAGACTGGAAGGGGACCTGCTCTCCATAGAGCTGAATGTTCGGGTCCTGGCAGCTACGGCGGCGACAAAAATGTACTGCAACAGTCTTGTGGGTAGAAAATCGGAATCCGTTCAGGTTACTCCATTTCTCAAGGTGAGAAGTAGCGAGCTGCAGATGTCTTTACATCGAGGATGAACGTGATGCTGAACACCAAATTGCAACGTCATCAACGAAAAGGGACGTCGCGACGCCACATGGCAGACCATCTCCGACATCATTAATCATTACCGCAAATAAAGCCACACTAAGGACACTTCCCTGTGGAACACTGTTGACCTGCGTCAACCGATCAGACATTGTGTGTCCTACACGGACACGAAATGTTCGATCAGTAGGAAAATTCTGAAGGAAATGTCCCATAAAACCACGCACACCACACCTCCAAAGCTTTAAAAGATTACCTTGTTTCCATGTCGTATCGTAGGCGCCCTCAATGAAAAAAAAACACTGCTCCTATATGTCTCTTTTCTTTCAAACTGGCACGAATTGCAGTGTCCAATGTTAATATATGGTCAAGTGTGGATCGGTTTTTCCTAAAACTAGACTGTGCGTGACTAAAAAAGTTCTGTTGTTCCAGGAACCACGTGAGGCGAACACTGACCATCTTCTCCATGAGTTTGCACAGGCAAGAAGTCAGGGAAATCGGTCGGTAGTGAAGAGGGTCAGAACCAGTCTTGTTGGGCTTCAATATGGGGATGACGGTCGCATCCCGCCATGATGGTGGGAATCTGCCACTCGTCCAAAAGAGTGATAAAACATGCCAGAAGTACTTCGAGTGCATTTCTGGGGAGGTGCTGGAGAATGGAGTTATGGATGTTGTCCGGTCCTTCGGAAACAGGGCGCAGCACAGCAATTTGAGGTGTTAATTCGACCATTGTGAAGGGCTCATTGTAGTAAATTTTATCGGTGCTAGCAAAATCAACCATCGATGCTTCGCATCGAGCCCTATGTTCACGAAAACCTGCATTTCGTTCGAAGCTCAGGCTTCTGTCCGCCAAGGTTCGAACGATAATGTTCGCCACGTCTCGAGGTTCTGTGACTATACCGCCAGCGACGTTCATGACTGGTAGTGGTGTGGATCGCGAATATCCGGATATTCGTTGTATTTGGGACCAAATCTGCGTGGTAGGGGTGAATCGGTTCAACTTGTTCACGTACTCTCTCCATGACGTCCTTTTGGATTCCCGGATTGTTCGACGGGCGGCCGCCCTGGCCTGCCGGAAGGCGATCAGGTTTTCCAGAGTACTATTTTGATCAAACTTTCGGAAGGCACGTCGACGGGCGCGAATACCATTCCGGCATTGTTCCGTCCACCACGGCACAGGCGCACGTCGAGGTTTACTGGATGTACGAGGGATACAGCTTGCAGAACACTCTAAGACTAGGGACGTAAAATCCTCTGTAGATGTTGCGGAACCGTTCTCGTTAAAAAGAACCGTTCTCGTGTTAAAAATGTCCTCGAGTCTATCTACAAAATCGGGCCAATCGGCCTTCCTACAGTTCCAGCGTTGTGGCCTTGTGCCCATGATGGCTCCATTGGTACACTGAAGCCAGACCGGAAAATGGTCGCTACCTCTTGGATCAGTGTCAACGGACCAAGTGAACGAATGCACCAGCTGCGGGCTGACCACGCTTATGTCCAGGGCAGACGTGCTTCCAGATGGGAATGCTACGTGAGTGCGTGTACCTGTGTTTAGTATGCACAACGATTCTTCCAGGAAAAAACGTGTCGAGTTGTCGTCCACGTGCATGACTACCGGCGCATCCCCAGTGTGTGGTGGGTGTTGAAATCTCCTAGAAGTAAAACGGGAGGAGGGAGCTCAGCTAAAAGTCGTTCGAGTTCTGACAATGGTAGATGTCCGCCAGGGGGGAGGTAATATCGAGCATACTGTTATGTTTCTGTGTCCGATGGACATTTGTGCTGCCACCGCCTGCAGGTTAGTGCGCAGGGTAGGCGGGGAGGTAGGAGCACTGTGGTGGACGGCCAACAGGACGCCTCCATCTGCAACGGTGTCTGTTTTGTTGTCATTACGAAAAAGCTGATAGTCTTTTAAATAAGTCGGGGTTCCAGCTAAAAGCTTTGTCTCCTGTAAACAGACGGCTACCGGAGAGCGCTCATTCCCCATAACTTGGAGTTCTTCCAGACTGGTCCTCACACCCCTGCAATTCCATTGTAAGATTAATGACGACATGGTTGACTATGCTTGACTAGTTGTGACTATAAAAAGGGTAGTCTAAACGCTGTCTTGCTGGCGTTCCTTCTCGAGGGACCGTCTGAAGGAGAAAGAACTGCTAAAACGTAACACAACTACTCTAAAGATGTGGATATGACTTGGTATCGGACGATCTGGGACGAAACCTGTGTTGTCCCTCATCGGGTGGTGATAGTGCCCATGGTGGTGCTCGCTTGCGTCCAGTGGACATCGCATGGGGTGGTGTGGGAGGCGGGCCCATGGTCCCTCCCGTCTTCGGGGCACCCACGGGGCTGACCCTGGGGGCCGGGGACGGTGGGGAGTCGTCTCGGGAAGCCGTCGCTCAACCCGTGAGCTCGGCGACGAATCCCCGGATCCAACTCGCGCCGCCCGTCCAGAAGCGCTCATGTCGGGTGCCCCCGGGCGGACCTCGATCGGGGGACGAGATCGGATCGCAAGGGGTGCAACTACCGGGACCCGTCGTGAGGCCACGCCACCCTCTCCAGAACTAGGTGGGGGGCTTGGCGTAGTCTTGGATGGTGCTATGGTGGGCTGGCTTGCTGTGAGTACGGCGGAAGTGGGGGTAGGGACCCCAGGTCGTTGTTGGAGGTCTTGGCGGGTCTTTTGGTCCGTTGGACAAACTGCCATTCTTCTGGAGCCTGCTCTGAAGCAAGCGACGTAGCGGGAGGATGCGGCGAAGCCGGCCGCGGGGAATAGCGCGCTTTGGCGCTTCGGAGGTCTCAGTCACTTTCATTGAGCTGCTGCTGGCGAGGCGACGGATACGCCGAAGGAGCGGAGGAGTGCACACAGGTGTGCAATCAGTTCCTTGGTTTTGTCTTCGTGGTGTGCAATTGGTGCGGCGCTTCTCACCTTCGATGCGTATGATATTTTAGGGTGGGACTGTTCGTACGTTTCCCTAGCCTCACGGAAAGTTACTTTGTGGGTGTGTTTAATTGCAATTATTTTTTTTTTTGGGGGGGGGGGGATTTTTTTAGGCGTGCCGGACCATGGTCATTTGCGCCGCCTTTAAAGCGAGTACGTTACATGTCTGTCTATAAAGCGAGGGTTTGTGATCAAGGTGCAGGCAAGTGGACATTTACGTTAAGGAATTTTACGTTAGTTTGCGTGATATTTTTTAGGTGCTGAAGGAGAGGGTCTGGGTTGGGGACAGCTCCCTGATGTCAAAATGGTTTAGTTTTACTTTACTCCTCCACAAATAATTCGTAGTTTGGGTGGGGGTGGGGGTGTTTTGAGAGTGGCGAGAAGTTGATTTTGCCAGGGTGCCGGCTTTAGCCTACTCTTATCGAAGAGCATCGAGGGATCTTTACTGAGCGAACAAGGAGGTAATTGTTCACACCGCCTATCACGCCGGCCGCCGCGTGTTAGTTGTTAGTAGCGGGTTAGTCTAAGCATGCCATGCAGGGTTGTCAGTTGGATTAGTACGGTGTTTTGCAATTCGGCTCTTCTACGTCCGCTGTACCTCTGGGTAGCCGTTTACGTTATGAGTTGCTTGGTAAATCGGCTCATCTACGTCCGATGGCTCCTCTGGGTAGTCGTTTTACGTTATGCTAATTTTTGTTTTTATTTTTTGTTTATGTTTTCCTAAAGCAAGTCGGCTCATCTACTTCCGACGGCACCGCTAGGTAGCCATTTATTTCTAGTTGAGAAGCAAATCGGCTCATGTACGTCCGACGCCATGCGGGGATGGCTATTTACGTGTTTCGCGGTCATGCATTGCGAGTTGATGTGAGTGTTGGTGGTGTGGTGCCTACAGAGCTCCTGCTAGTTTTGTGGCATACAGATATTCAAATAGCAATTGAAGGAGTTCTGGATGCTTATTACCGAGAAACGATGGAAGCGATAGGGTGATGCCCTCTTTTTGGCAGAATGCCTTAAGTGGTTGTCTTTGAGAGCTAAAGCTACTACAGTCTAGCAGGATGCGGCCTATGCTTAACGTGGTGTTGCAGCTGCCGCAGTGCGGTGTTGTATATTGGTCACCCTCTAACTGAGGCTGTGTTAGCTTTGTGCAACCAGTTCTAAGTCTAGTGAGGATGACCTCTTTTTGTTGGTGAGATTGATTTGATGTGTTCCATGTACCTATTGTTGGTTTGATTGCGTGGGTGTGGTTGGATTTGTGTTGTGTTGAGTTGTGTTGTATCCATGTGTTCTGTTGATGTTGGCGAATGTGGCATTGTAGGAGTGCTTTTCAATCGTCTACCGAATATTCCACGCTAGGGTAAGTGTTCAATTATAAGGCTTGCTTTGCGAGCCGGTCTGTTTCTTCGTTACCTGGGATGTTGGCGTGGCCCGGAATCCAGAGGAAGGAAAAGTTCATGTTTACGTTAAGGGCCACGGGTTGTTGGATTCTATCGATGAAGTGATGTGGACAGTCGTGGGTGTTGCTAATTGACTGGAGGACAGATTTGGAGTCTGAGTAAATTACTACGTTTCTAGCTTTACGTCTCATGAGAATGGCGATAGCGGCCAGAATGGCCATTGCTTCAGCGGAGTAGATGGAAAAGTTATCCGGTAGACGCTTGGAAAGTCTGAGACCTGGTCCAGTGATGCCGATGCCTACCTTTGCCTCGTGTTTCGACCCATCCGTGAATACGAGTGATTTGTGTTTGTTGTCATCGGCGAACTTGTGGAAGAGGCCAAGAATTTCCGCCAATGTGATAGTGGATTTCTTCTCCGAGAGCAAGTACTCGACCTTTGGTTGACTGAAAGTCCAGAATGGCCTAGTGGGCGGTCGAGTTGCAGTGGATAGCATTGCGAAGTTAAGATCTGAGAGAGCCGTGGAAATTTGAATGCTATATGGTGGAAGTTTGCGCGCAAATCGGCTCTTGTCGTACCTGTCAGGAGTAAAGCAGCACTGTGCTGGATGATTTTTAATGGATTTGATTTTGATGTGGTAGCGGCACAGCTGTTGTGTCCTCCGGACGTGGAGTGTTTGAGTCCACTAGAAGACTGGCTATCGGTGTGGTGCTGAGGGCACCTGTGGCTGCTCTGATGCAGCTGTTTTGGATGATTTATAAATTTCGGCTCTGGCTTTCTGAAATGGTGGCAAAAATGATGCTGTTGTATGCTAGGATGGGTCCTATGATTGATGTGTATAGTCGCAGTAGTGTTTTCCTGTCTCCGCCCCAATCTGTGCCCGCAAGTTCACGTAGTATGTTGACGCGCTTCGCGCATCGCTTCGAGATGGAGGTGATGTGGGTGCTGAAACTGAGTTTTTTTTCGTTAAATGTACTCCTAAGAACTTGAAGCATTTCACCTGTTCGATAGCTTTGCCATCGATTTTAAGTAGAGTTTTGGGTGTTGGGCAGATACAACTATATGTGACGGTGGCCGATTTGTCTGCGAACAGGGTGAAGCCCCAAGTTTTGCACCACTTTGCAATGTGGTCTAGTCCTGCTTGAATGTTTTTTTCAGCTTTTAGGAAGCATTGTGCTGTTGTCCAAATGGCTATGTCGTCCGCGAAAAGTGAGTATTGAAGTGAAGTGTCAGTGTGGTAAGCAAGTATGTCGTTGATCATGATGATGAAGAGGCTCGGTGAGAGCACGCTCCCCTGAGCCAGGCCCTGCTCCTGTGTTGTGGTGTTTGATGTGACACTGCCGCATCGGACCTTAAGGGTCCTGTCTCTAAGGAAGTTGAGAATGAAGTGTGCCATGTGTCAGCGTAGGCCTATCTTGTGGAGTTTGTGGGTCAGTGCGGATTTGTGTACTCGGTCGAATGCGGCAGTGATGTCCAAGTAGGCAGCTACTGTTGTGCGTTTCATGCGTAGACCACATTTTATGTCATGCAGTAATCTAATGAGATCTAAGCAATTGTTTATCTTTCCTTGACATAGGAAAGACATGTGCGGTCATAGGAGGTGTGGGGTTCTGTCCGCGCCCACAGTTTACACAATATGGCGTTTCGGATGTGCACTGTTCGGTACTGTGGTCAGATGCAGCACATTTCCCACAAACAGGACGATTTCTGCCGAACTGATTAGTGTGTGCAGAACTGATTACATACCTCTGGCACATGAAGCATCTCATGGGGTTAGGTAGGAAACCACGAACCTTTACACGTACGTAGCCCACTCATATCTCTGATGGTGTCTTTTGTGTTAAAAGTTAAAATGACATTGTTTGTTGTAAATGTCTCTGTACCTCTTCTCGTTTTCATCTTCCTCGCTCCAGTTACTCCGAATTTGGATAAGCCATCAACGATCTCGTCCTCTGGTACGTCCTTTAAGTCATAACAGTTGATTATGCCACGCGATGAGTTCTTGGTTTGATGGGGTTCAACTTTCATTGGCATGATCTCGTCGACAGTCCTATCCCCCTTCCGTACACTGTACGTAAATTCGGACGCCTCCAAAGCTTTCTCCGCCTCTGCCGCCCGAGCGAACTCTACCTCTAGAGCAACATCTTTCAATTTTTCACATCGAGTAATCTTTCCGAATCTATCACACCCGTTTTGGCGTTGAAATGGAGACAGTGTGCCGAGACATCTTGACAGTCCACGGAAGACAAGGACACGTTGTGTAGGGGGAATTGTTTCTCGGTCGCTCTTCGGTTTGGTGCTATTCCCACCAGCGATTGGTGGGAGGTTAGTCTGGTCCCTACGAGAGGGACCAGGAGGGCTTTTTAGTGTTGTGGATGCCATGCAAGTGTTTTGATTTCGGCTCCTCGGGCGCCCCACCACATAGGGGCCCAACTGGGGGGACGCCTCAACCCCGCGAACGGGAGGACGCCAGGCGCCCGAGGAGCTATACGGGGCAGGCGGCGCCTTCGCACGGCCGGGAGAGAGGGACTCACCACCCCGACCGCACTAACAGCGCCGCCCACCCCTTGACCCCAGCCGGCCGGGCCGGCAGGCACCAGGCCAAAGCCCAGGCCCCCAGCCCGAGGCGACCAGCCGCTTGACCCGTATGGGGCCCTACGGGCCCGCCCGCCCCTCCGGGATATCGGGACCAAAGAGAGCACCGTGCGACGGGGGACCTCAACCTCCAGGACTCCGTCAACCCTGGGGGACGGGCCGAGGGGGCACGACTATCCCGATAAAACTGAGCTGGAGGGCAGGGCCGGTGAAGTCGTCCTACATGCTCATGATAGGGAGAGTTGGTGTTGCCGGGCCAGGCGAAGGACATGGACGTTGAGATGAGATGGGCATAGTAATGGGGGCGTATGGATGGAAGGACGAGTGAGGCACTCTGTCTCGCTCCTCACCATTGGACCAATGGCCTGATCCGCCGGGACCTTGGGGCACACAATCGCCCCCCCTCCCACCACGGAAAGATGGTGCCTCGTCGGGGGGGGGGGGGGGGTTCAGCTTGGGAAGTCTGTGAAAACCACGTGCTTGGTGGACTGGTTTTCCTGTATAAATACAGCACTTGCAAAATCGCATACAATTCGGCAGTAAAAATCCATGTGCATACGTAAACGAAAAGATCGAACACCGTGTCTTCTGACACAAGCGCATCCAACGGAAGAAACGGACTTGGAACCGTGTGTAATTCCGCGATAAATCGTGAAATGCATGTATTTGGTTATAATGCCAACGTGCGGAGTTCTTCCAGGTTTACTTGTCCTTTCTTCGAACCAGACAAACTAACGTCAATTTGTACCGGAACAACCTGCCAAGGGGAGTGTTCGGCGCAATAGCAGGTGCCACACAACCCGGCCTAATATTACGTCACGGAGGGTCGGAACCATGCGAATGGAGAAAGGCAATCCACGCTGCTTATGGGCCCTTTGACGTGGCCTTGATGTCCCCGAGAACATCCCCTGACTGGCTGGATATTTTCGGTTTTGGGAGACATTGCATGCGTATCTCGCCCCCAATAATTTCGGACGCAGCGCAGGAGGTAGCTCATGTGCCTCTGCCATTACACTATCAGCTGGGGAAGCTCCAGTGCCAATGCGAAGAGCTGCATTGTGGATCACATCAAGACGACGCTTGGTTTTTGCACATGCTCCGTCATAAAGATAACAACCATAGTCAATTTTGGAACGCACAACATATTGGCATATAAGAAGTAAGACTGGTCAATCTGCGCTATACGAACATCTGGAGACTGAACTCATCACTTGCAGTCTTTTTGCGCATTTCTGCCCAAGGTCGTTGTTGTGGGTGCTGTATGTCAATCGGCGGCCAATTCACACCTAGAAACTTGGCAGCTGGCTGGAATGGAACACAGTTTCCGTTCCGCATAATCACCGGATCGGTGCAAGAGCGTTTGCGGCAGAATTGAACTGCGAAGGTCTTCGGTGTTGATATAGCGAAACCTGTTTTGTCACACCAATCCTGCACCTTCACGACAGCCAGCTGAAGTTGTTTCTCTACCGTGCGCACGGTGCGCGAGGAACACCACACGGCAAAATCATCCACGACTAGCGCTTTCCTTACGGAAGTTGTCAATGGCACATAATTGATGGCAATAGCAAACAATGCAACACTCAGTACACTTCCATGGGATTCCGTCAACTTGTTTGAATGTGCCAGAGAGGAAACCTACTCTAGCACGGAAAGTTCTGGCAGCGAATGCAAATTGTCAAAAACAAACAAACATGGAGCCTCTGATACCCATGCGGTGCAACTTCATGATAATTCCATGTCGCCATGCAGTATGATATGATCCGTCAATACCGAAAAATCGCAGCTGTATGGCATTGCTTCCTAAAACTAGAGTGCAGTGATCGGAGTCAAGTGATCAAGATCAAGCGTGCTGAGGTGTTTTCAGAAACCACTCTGAATCATAGTGAGGTGATTGTTACGCTCTAAAAACCACATTAGTCGGACATTCGCCATTTGTTTTCAAACAGCTAACATAAGGAGCAAGTGAGCGAGATGGGGCGATAACACACTGGGTTCTTCCCGGTTATATTTGGCTTACGGTTAGGCACTACAATTGTTTTCCGCCACGAAGGTGGAAATGCGCAAGTTGTCCATATGTCATTTAGTGTTTTCAGGAGTGCTCCTAAAGCTGTTGTTGGCAGACGTTTGAACATATCATGTAATGTATCGGTGCCCTCTGTCACGCTCTTCAGAATGCTGACTGCTGCAATCAGTTCGGAAATATAACATGGAATGTTGTATTCAAGGTCTATAGTTGAAAAATCAAGGGGCATGGCCTCGCACCGAGCCTTGTAGCTCGAAAACACACGCTGTTCCTATTTTTCGAGTGTGCTGATAAGGCTCGTCCTATCCTGTCGGCTTCTTCTTCCGGGTCGATGATGTCTCAACCGGCCATGTTTAAGGTGGGAAGTGGCAGTGGGGTATACCTTCCGAAAAAGCGCTTTATGCGGGACCATACAGATGAATTTAATGTGGAACTGTTTAACGTGTTGACGTACGCTTTCCATGAATCTCGTTTCGCTTCGGCGATAGCACGCCTAGCGAATGTCCGTGATGTGCTGAAAGCTATTAAATTTGGCGTACAACTATTTATATTAAATATGCGAAGCGCCCTCTTCCTGGCACACAAAGCCTCTCGGCACTTTTCTGACCACCACGGGACAGGTATTCGAAGTGATATTCCTCATGAGCGAGGGAATGTGTTGCTGAGCACTGTGCACAGTTGCCGTCGTGAACGTCCCAACGGAGATACCAAATTCATCGGAGTGGTCGGGGAGTCTACTCTCAAGATTTGCTTAAAATGAATCCCGATCGGCTCGGTTAAATGTCCATTTGGAAGGTCGTCGACTTACAAAACGTTTAATAAATGGAGACCAACAGGGAAATGGTCAATATTACACGGATCACCGTCCACGATCCATTCTAAATAAGTTGCAATTTCTGGACCGCAGAGGGTGAGATCCAGCACGGAGGTCTGCCTCGTTGGCAACGTAAAATGGGTTGACTTCCCTGTGTTAAGGACACAGTGGGAAATCTCGAATAAAACGTTCCGTTGCGCGTCACGGCTCGTCATCATTGAGCCCCAAAAAGAGGACGATGGGCGTTAAAGTCCACGTACACCATCACCGGCGGCATGGGCTGCCCCACCTTTTGTGATAGCTCAAAAGTGGAATAATCTGACCCGGCGGTAAACATATACTGCATATGGTAACGGCGTGGCGATTTATTATCATCGTGGCGCCCCCCCCCTTGAACGAGATGAGAAGTGGCAGGAGTCGCAGCGAGAGAAGCGTCCAGGAAAATCCCCTGCATCCACAACGTCGCCCATATCCTCAGCGCTTCCATCCACCGACGCCCAACCCACCTCCAACCACTCTACCCTGACATCCGCCTCCAGTCCTACATCCTTCCGCCCCACAGTCCATCCAATGTACCCAAATCCTTACCATCCACCTCCAACACAACCACTTGCCAACCACAGAGCTAAAGCGCACGCTATTTGAGAGCAAATTGCACAGTGGGTTACAAAAATAATCGCATTGGTCCACCATTGGCCAAAATTGACAGTGACCTTAGGTTACTGACCTGACCTCGAACATCAATCCCAAATGTAGGTTTTGCAGGCACGCTGCCTAATTGCACTAACGCGCCAAGTTTCTTATCCATAGCTCTTCATTTAGATGAGTTATCGATCGTGAATACTTTGGAGGTAGTCCTACTTGACCTGAGCTAGGTAAGTTACCTTACATTACCCGATGTTGAAACTTCCACGTTAAGCACAAAACAAGATGGAGGAAAAGGTACGGAAAATTTCGCGACGCTGCGCGTCGCCATTCCTCTCTATCGTGCAAAACCGTTGTGGGGCGTAAAAAGACCACCGCGGGTTAAAGATCAGATTGAACACACTAAAAATAAGCTGGAGGAAAAAGCATCAAATGTGGAAAACACGTCGAAGCGCGTGATAATTTGATGAGGAGTTGCGGGACGGTATACACATTTCCACCATCCTTGTTATACCTGTGCTATACGTTTGGCCGCTGCCGCCGCTAATTTCTGATGCTCTAATTGGTAATGCACGCGCTGCATGCACTGTAGCCTTGGGTCAGTTGGTACCATAGGTTCTCGAGATGGGAGCGTTAGTATTCATGAGCCTGCTGCCCGGACTTGCCAGCCGCGAGACCAAGGAGATTTATAATATTTCCTTGGCAAGAATGGCTGGCACACTTTCCAGTCAGTTCTTTAACTTCTGCACGTATTGATACTAATTGCACTTATCTTTCGCAGGTTGACATGGAAGCCAAGTACAGAAAGGTTATTTCGTACCCAAGAGAATCCTGTGAGTGTTCGTAGTCATATTAAAAGTGATATGAACACAAATACGAGTGCACGAGGGAGAGGCAGTAGTTGCGGTAGTGTGTATCGAGAGCAATGCCGTTTCTTCCATGACAGGTGTGCAGACAGAGGCTGCGGTGCAAAAGGAGCTGTGCAAGTACCAGGAGCTAGCTTCACAGGTTCTGAAGTTGAACAGCAACTAGTGTATCCTAGCTTCAAGTGTCCCGCCCGCCCTTGCCTGGCAGCCGACCACAATTTTCACGAATAATTGATAATAGCATGTGGTAACATTCGAAGTGATCACAGGTGAATGCTGTGGCTAAGCATACAGGAAGCGAATGTTGCTTTTCGTGCATGCATTTCGGTGGACATCCCGAGCTCTGCACCCGATGGCGTCATCTGACCGATGAAGGCATCAGGAGTTTTTAAAAGAATCACGGAGCTGTACAATTCGGAGATCCCCGTTTGGTCGGCATAACATTCCTCTTCGGGGATGACAAGGCTCGCACAAATCGGTGCAAGACCTCTGGAATCGTGTCGTCGAGGGGCATAGACATGTAAGCTCCGCGAACTTCCTGTTTGGCCTCAGTGCCACAGCGATAATGTTTAGCTGATGATAGGGAAGTGCGCACACGACGTTGCCCTCCTGTTGCTACGCGGCGCTGATGAGAATGGCCTGTGAGCGCGCATGCTTTTTGTCTTTCATCTTTGAAGCATCTTTGAAGCAGATGAAAGCATGCTTTTTGCATTCTCTATGCGTGTTTTTATCCTGCGAAGGTAGTGTCCGTGAACGGCGACCTGGGACTGCGCTAATGTTTCTGCATGACAACTAACTCCATGGGCACAAAATGACAGTAGTTGACACGCCCTACAGCAATAATTCACCACACAACTACCACCGCAGTTCAACTCCCGAGGCCGAGTGAGGTTTGGTGGTGCGTGGGGTCACCACAACCATCCCACGACCACACCTGCAGCGCTTCAGCATCACCGCATGAGTGAAGAGACAAAGAAGAGATTGATCGATCGTTTCCGCCTCCATCATTCGCCTTCCACTGCCCTCCAAACCCTGGACCTGGAAGTGGTGGACGAGTATGGGGAGGAGTACGCCCATATCGCGGCCCCAGACCGTTCCATTCTACCAGATCTCCAATCTATGCTCCGGTAAGTCGATAGAGACATGTATGTCGAATGAATGGCTGCATTAATGTATGAATGAATGCAATGCATGAAAAGAATGATCACGAAAATGAACGAATATAAGACTTGCCTAAGTATGCATGCACACTAGTGTTATAACTTGAAACCTTGGAATACTTAGCCCGGCCAAACTAATAAGCTACGTTGGATAACACCTTGCCAGGTATGGACACAATTCAATGTTTCGACGTCCACATTGTTCCAGAATTAAGTTTATTGCCTTCGGAATATGTTCTTTCGTGTCGTCATGTCATGGCTCGACAAGATCTAGTATCTAACCCGTACTAGTGATTGAGCAACAGAAGCTGCCAGCCGCCCTCTAGCCCCGCCCTCCCCTCCCAGCTGTCTCGTAGGTGTCCTTCCCAGGACATCTGCGAGAAGCTCCACCCCCGGGTGACGTCAGACACCCGCACCACTAGCTGGTTGTTAGCCGGACTAGCCGGCCGACGCCACTAGTCGGTTGCTCGCCGGATTAGCTGGCGCAGCCCCCCTCCCAAACCCCCTTCGGCCCACCGGTGCCTCGGGCACCGTCGGGAAACCGAATTGTACCGGCGACCAGCCTTGATTGCCTTGTCCCCTCCCACCCAATAGGATAGAGCTAACAGGGGTACCTTTCTGGTTCAATGGATCGGGCTAGCGGTACACAACCGTGACTGCCCCCGCCTCTGTTTAGCTACTCCAATCCCTCCAAAACTCTTTGTCTTTCTACACCTTTTTCACGACACTTCCTTCCACACCTTTCCTTGCAGCACCCCATCAGGGTGACTATCTTGTCTGCCCCCCTTCAGGGCGCCCTTCTCACACACTCGCACTTCCGCCCTTGTCTGCCGGGTACAATCTCCGCCCTGCCCCGGTATGCCCGCCCCCTCGGAGGACGGAGGACGCCGCCCCCGGCCTGGAGCCCGCCTGCCTCCTCCCCGCGACCCCCCGGAGGGTGAATCGTTTGTCCTCCTTACGAAAACTGAGGGCTCCTGGACGCGAACCTCCCCGTTCGCGATCGCGAGGGAGCTGGACGGCTGGACCGGTGGCGTGATCTCCGCCAAGGTCCTCCGCTCCGGTTCCCTCCTGGTCCGCGTGCGGGAGGCGGCCCATGCCCGCGTACTACTGAACCAGGGGAGCTTCCTGGGGTGTGCGACGGAAGTCGAGATGGCCGATCGGCTGAACATATCATTCTCGACGGCGTATGCGCCCGAGCTCGCGGAGCTCTCTGAAGAGGAGCTCCTCGCGGAGCTCGGGCCGCAGGGGGTGTGCGAGGTAACGCGTCTGGGCCGGCCGGGCCAGACCGGGTCCAGTGCTCAAACTAGGATTCCGCTCACTCACCCTTCCCACCCACGTCATGGCGGGCTACTTAAGAGTAGCACTCCGCCCTTTTTTACACTCGGGGGGGGGGGGGCGTAACAAATATCTAGCGGATGGCACTCTGCCTCTGCTAAAGATGGGAAAAAAAACTATTTCGTGTTCCACTGACTGGTGCAACTTGTCAGTTTAATAAAACGGTACATATTATGCTACTTATATAATAATACAGCACAATATACGCCAATAGTATAATTAATACCATTATTATCACATGAAGCAGAGCGTTTTGAAACTTCACCATACATGCTATTCATCATGTGCGCACATATGACACGAATTATTCTACCACGTTGACCATATTGACCAGCTGCTGTTGAAGCACTTTTAAAAGCAAAGTACCCTCAACGCATCCGCATATTTATCAACTAAGTATTGGTTACCGGCTACACAGTAGTATATTCAGCGCCACGTACAGCTGCGCAGAGGAGGCGCTGCAGGTCCGACTGATTCAACTGGCCAACGGTCGGTCGGATGTGACGGTTGACGTCACAGATGGCCATCACACCATCGCCATCGTGAGAGACACCACTGATGGCCCGCGTCCACCAACTGCGAAAAGCTGATGAAGTGACGTTCGTCGACGCCGGTGAAAAAGCTAACCGCAGCATGGCTCGCGTTTTCCTCCTGTCCACTGTGGAAGTTGCTGGTGGTCTTATTCTCGGCGTCATCGTGACGAACGGGGAGAGTCACTCCACCCTGGTCGAGGGATTTGGCCTACTGCAGAGTATGCAGACCCTATACAGGTCTGCATACTCGGTGGACCCTGCCCACAATACAGGTCGAAAGATGACAAGTTTCACGTAATAGGTTTTTGGTTGCAAAAAAAACTGTAATAATACTTCGTAGACAAAACTGAACCGTTCTCGCAGGAGAAACATTTACAGCATAATTTAATAACTTCACTCATGGGTTGCAATCGATTTACAAACCTTCTCGTAACAATGACGTCACATCTGTGGTGTCTCGAATGGGCCAATCCCGAAACGCACAGGAAACCATACGTTCGATTTTTCCATGCAAAGTTGTTCAACCGACTCGCGTTATGGATACTAAGGCGAGGGCCTGTGAAACTTAAATGTTGTCAATTTTTAAGAAGATATGAAGCTTGGAAGGGTAGGTAATCTCTTATCGTGGTAATATAGCAACTAACATTTTTGTTTCAAATCCGGCGCAATGCGCAATTCATTAGCTATAACTGCTATGAATTTTAGATGGAGGACAAGGATTGTTGGCTTGGCAAGGATTGACACGCCCCGCACGGACATCCATGGTCGCAACATGCCCCGCACGTACATCCCGACACGCCCCGTACGGACATCCATGGTCGCGACACGCCCCAGACGGACATCTCTGGTCACGACACGCCCCGCGGTCACGACACGTCCCACACTGACATCCATGGTCGCGACACGCCCCGCACGGACATCCATGTCGCAATATACATCCCGACACGTCGCGGAATATGGTCGCACACGCCCGAATATACATGGTCGCGATATGCCCCGCACGTACATCCCGACACGCCCCGTACGGACATCCCTGGTCACGACACGCCCCGCACGAATATACATGGTCGCGATATGCCCCGCACGTACATCCCGACACGCCCCGCACGAATATACATGGTCGCGATATGCCCCGCACGTACATCCCGACACGCCCCGTACGGACGTCCATGGTCGCGACACGCCCCAGACGGACATCCCTGGTCGCGACACGCCCCAGACGGACATCCCTGGTCGCGACACGCCCCGCACGGACATCCCTGGTCGCGACACGCCCCGCACGGACATCCATGGTCGCGACACGCCCCGCAAACAGTCGAGATCTATCTAGTTATGTAAATTTGTTATAATTCCGTAATTATTACGGGATTTACGGGCCTCGAATGTATAGGTGTTTTTTCGGCTCTATCCCATATGTTATATGTTCATATCTCAAAAAGTTAAAAGGTAAAAAGACCAAATCGAAATATGAGGTCAGATTCGTGACCGCTGAGCAATCCTACGTCTGTTACGTCTGACTAGAACAATTAGTTAGCACGATTAATAGATGAATTTTACGCTAATGTGCTAAAAACTGCTTTGGAAAATTGTCTGCTACCTCTGAAACCTCTGAAAGGTCGTTAAGACCTTTCAAACCTCGTGAAGACCTTTCAAACCTCGTTAAGACCTTTCAGACCTCGTTATGACCTTTCAGGCCTCGTTAAGACCTTTCAGACCTCGTTAAGACCTTTCAGACCTCGCTAAGACCTTTCAGACCTCGCTATGACCTTTCAGACCTCGCTATGACCTTTCAGACCTTTCAGGCCTCATTAAGACATTTCAGACTTCATTAAGACCTTTCAGACTTAACGGTGACTATCACCCGGCAGCGGGCGGCCTCGGACTGGGCTGATATCACTTCCGGTGTACCGGAAGGGAGCTTGCTGGCCCCTCTGTTATTTGCCCTGTTTGTGAACGAGCTGTCATCCAGGATTGACTCGGAATGTCTCATGTTTGCTGATGACGTCAAATTTCTTTTTAGGAGGGTAGCGTCTGTGAAAGACGCGACCCGCCTGCAGAGGGATATTGATTCCCTCTGCAGGTGGTCCGCAGGCTGGATGCTATCCTTGAACCCTCTCAAATGTAGGTCGTTCACAATAGCCCTTTTCACGACGGCCAATAAGCACCGGAATGCAATGTCGATGACTTCGTCTAGTATGAAGGGCATATCATTGAAATATATGTACTTTATCTGTATATATGGAATGTTCAAGAAGTTTTAACTATGAAGTAATAAATTCAACATTAAACTCAACCAACATATTTAAATTGTGGCACTGTTTTTAAAAAAAACGCTCAATTCACAGAAACAACTAGCCGATCTGGCCGCATTTGGCACCATGGCCGGGAGGTAGGAGTTGCCGGATAGAACATAAATTTGGCGTTGGATTACCAGTATATATACAATATTAGGGAGAAAGTGGTAGTATATATCCTGCGGATGAATATTTTTCATTTTACGTTTTATTTTATGACTGAAGTACCTGTATTATGAATAAATATTGAAATATATCATTTCCAGATGCTACGATTCCCTCTTGACGCTCCCGAAAATATTAAATTCTCTCCACTTTACAAGCGGGTTGTTTACGGTTGTAATGGCGTCCGCTGTACCGCACCATACATGGCTCCGTTTTTAAATGTTGCTGTACTCCTACCTGAATAACCCTTACTGTGGGAGGAGGGCAATTGATCCTTGTCTTTTAATATCATACACGCAAGAAAGAACAAAGCATTAATTGTTTACAGCAGCCAAAAGACCGCAACACGTCCAAAATATGCGCATCTGAGACAAACTTGTTTGTTGGCTCACCTGACATATATCAGCCGTAAATGATGCAATCAGAGCACAAATAACGACGTAATTTTTTTAAACATGGATTATGATTCGTCCCAGCTATCAAAAAGGGCCAATCACTTACTGCAGTTGAAGTTGGCTGGCGATATTGATCAGAGTGGTCGAGTGCTCGGAAAATTTGGCATTTGATTGATTGATTGATTGATTATTTGGGCTTAGGGGCGCATCAACTGCTACTGGTTATGTAGCGCCCATGTCTCGCGTTTCACAGCATTCCGCTTAGCGGCATGGGTCTATTTTTGAAATGGATATACTACGTGTAACTGAGCACCCGATATATATCGGTAAAGTTGACCTGTTTGGACGATTTCCGAATTGTCACCCAAAATATCGCAGTACGACAATGTATCGAAATTGGTACCGAAGTGACGCCTGCGTTCCACCGTGAAATTGGGACAAGAAAACAGTATGAGTCGAACCGTCATAGGTGAACCACACCGGGAACAGGGAGGCTTCGCCTCCCTTCGCAGAAGGTAGCCATGCGTTGCATATGTATGCCCTATGCGCAGGCGTGCCAGGATCCAGGGCTCAAAAAAACCTTTCGGTGGTCGCCGACGAAATTCAATTCTGGGAAATTGGTCGCCGATCAGGAACGGGTCCAATGGGGAGGGGGAAGAAGTGGCGGCCCTCCATCGGGATTGGATAACATCAAATTTCCAAAACGTGCTTTTTTCGTTTGCTCCTTTTTGAAAATTTGTCTGCCTTCCAGCTTTTCATCGATTTTTTCCTCAGCAATAGGTGTCGCTTCGCACCCTGAATAAATTGTGGCGCGCCAAGAGGAGTGTCCTGCCGATAGGAACTTCTAAATCCGTCACCGTCGCATGCAAGGAAGAGACTGAGAGACTGTCTGTAAACCATTTGTCATTGACTGTGCAGATGAGCAAAGTCGCTCGGAGACAGTGGGGGATGAACAAAATTTGCTCGAAGATAGCTAAGGATGACACAATCTGGAGTTTGGAACATAAAGATGAAAAATCCCAAGCGATATTTGGCAATCTGACATCAATTGCTCGCAATCTTCCATCGTGTATATAAGAGATGAAATGTCGAGTCCCATATGAATACTTAGAACTCCGATTAACTGTTATCTACATCATGTTGCACACAAAACAACGAACGTTTATTCATTGTTGACAGGTACAGTACTTCTATACGTGGATGGTAGTAACTGAACCAACTAGGAGGCATAAGCCCCTTTGTTTAAGATCTTCTTAAGCACATTTCTCAGCTGGGAACATTTTGTGGAATAAACATGAAAACACGCTGATATGAATGGTATCCTGGTCCAAATGAATGTCGGTGGTGCATTTCTAAATAGCGTCCTTCAGGAAGAATGATTTTTGTACACAATATAAGATAAGGCGCAACTGATATCAACATTTACACCACTGCCTATCAGTTTTATCCGCGGCAGTGGCCGCCTCATAGCCACGGCAGTGGCCGTCTCACAAGTGCGGCAGTGGTGACACCACAGCCGTCACAGTGGCCACCTCACAGGTGCGGCAGCGGTTTCCTCACAGCCATGACAGCGGCGACCTCACGGCCATGACAACGACCGCCTCACAGTCCTGACAACGGCCGCCTCACAGCCGTGCCAGCGGCCGCCTCACAGTCGCAGCGTGGCCGCCTCACAGCCGTGACAGCGGCCGCCTCACAGCCGTGACAGCGGCCGCCTCACAGCCATAGCAGAGGCCACCTCACAGCCGTGACAGCGGCCGCCTCACAGCACCAGCAGAGGCCACCTCACAGCCACAGCAGAGGTCGCCTCACAGCCGTGACAGCGGCCGCCTCACAGCCGTGACAGCGGCCGCCTCACAGGTACGGCAGTGGCCGCCTCCAATAGTCATCACAAGCATCACAAGTAGTCATTTCTACTTCACCATATCTCGAAAGACGAAAACTATGCTAAGCTCTAAAGATCCCTGGACGACTTGTGGTGGGAGATCACAGTTCCTTCCATCGTCCCCCCCCCCCCCAATGCTTGTGAAGATAAAATTGTTCAAGCGAGGGTTTCTTTGCAGCACTCTGTATGTGATAGTCTGTGTGTGCCACGTCACGGGCCCACGGCAGGGGCGTTCCGCCGAACAATCAACTGATGTGAGACGTTTTGGTGGTCAGCACGTGGTTTATGCCAAACATGGCTATATCTGTGCTTGCCACACTTTCAACCACGCCCTCGGCGAGATAAGCCACAGATGCACCACCAGTGCCGACAGAGCGCAGCAGTTTCTTCAGGACGTGGTAAGCGGCGCGGACGGACTCTGGTGGCACGGTGTTGGGAGTCAACACGCTAATGTGCAGGCGAGACGCAGCTGCCAGTGCAGTGCCGACGACGCTCTAGGTCGGCGACTCCCGGATGGCGCGCAGGTCACTGACTATGCGGATGTCAATCTTGTAGGATCACTTCTTGATATTGTTGTACTTTGGAGCAGCCTAGCAAATCCATGCTCATAGTTCGGTTCTTGTAGTGCGGAGTCAGTATCAAGGTGAAGGCCGACATCCCCTTAGCTTGATAAAAGAGAAAAGGGTTCACACAAAACGCAATGCATGCGGGGACTTGTTATTAATAGGCGACGGTGGGGTAACTGAGATCAACGCTAATAATGCGAAGTTGAAGTGAAACATTTGGTCGGCCATAAGATATCAAGATATTGCGCCAACGATCCAAGTCTTGCACCATGTTATTGTCCCACTCAGTCGAACAGGGAAGGATATGCAATCGATAGTGATCAGAAAAGGGGTATATAGTTATACCACCAGATTAGTGACAGCTATGGTTGGAAAAATACGATATTCCTGTATTTGCGGCATCCAGAACATTATCCTCTTGAGGAAATCTTCCTCATTTTATCCCTTGGAGGTTCGATGGTGCTGTTAGACTATGAACTGCTCTGTGATGTGCTCAAGATTCACTGGAAAGTGTAGGGCGATATTCCGATGTCATTGACTGGAATAATAATATCCTCTCGCTGCATGACCTCTGCAGTCGATGCGCCCCTAAACCCCAATAGCAATACCCTCTCCATATTCAATTACCCATACATTTTCCTCTCCACATCCAGGATTACAAAATACAAATCCAACCGTGGTGACTGCTGACATGCAATCTGTCCAACCAGAATTGGAAAAATGTTCCTGTGCTGGATGTTTGTCATCCAGAACACTATCCTCCATGAAAAAGCATGGTCTTTTTGGCTACAAGATTGGAGATGTTTGAAAATGACTGCAAACTTCCTCCTGTTTTATACATGCCCAAGCTGACTGGCCAAATACAAAAGGAGTGTATGGTTCAAAAAGACAAAATTGTAACTTTGGAATGGAATGCCAAGCATTGTACTCTCGAAATGCAACAGTAAAAAAAAACAAATTGAGCCATGTTCAACATTCCTTTCTTTGAAACTAAAGAATTCCACCTGAATTTTGGCATACAGCACCAAACATACTGCATATATGCAAATATGTTACAGCTGATGACAGCTCTATTGAAGGGAAATGTAGTATCCAAATTTTACTCGTTTTCAGTTTTTGCCATATGTTGAACCAAGTTGAAAAATGCATATTATTCTGGACATATCTAGCATAGTTCCAGAAAAAAACAAAAATATAATAGTGCATATCCAGGGATATTTGGCAAAAGGATGCTTGAACCAAGCATCATTTTTTCAAGCATAACTCAATACATCTGGACATGTTCCATAATGTTTCTACAGTGGCCACAAATTCTGGCACAATTATTATAGTTTCAAATCTGACATAATAACATGCATGTATTCATTTTGCACTAAATTGGGATGCCAAAGACAGATATCCTCTCCAGAGTAGAACAAGACCATCTGTCCTAGATATATCCTATTCTAGATATATGGATGAAACCCATCCAAAGAAAAGTACCAGCATTGTGCTGTAATATTCATGCATATTAGCATTGCAGCTTATTCGTTAACAAAGCATTGTAAATGGCTCATCAAATTTTGATATGGCAAGCTGGATGGCAAAGAAAAGCAAAGCATTAAGACCAATTATGAGCACCAGTTCTATATTTAAATATTCTTACATATATCTTTACCTAAACCTTTTCCACTTGCCATCTTCAGAACTTCGGTAATTTGCAGGTTGGACTGCATGCAAGACGTGCTAATCAGTAATCAGATGTTTTCATCTGTAAAGCAGGTGTTATGATAGGATATCCTAGGTTGCGGTTTTCAATTTAATTAACTAAAAAGTATCAGTTGATATTCTTGCCACAAAAGGTGGTAAATTTTTGACTTCAGGTATTTGTTAATTGTTGGATTTACTTCTCCAATGGTTTATTAACATGGTTAACATGATGTGGCCACTCATTTTCTCTGAAAATGATTACTTTTTCAATTGACAGGCAAAAGAACACCTGAAATGGGACTTTGAGTTGAGTAATGTTGCCATTTCAAGAAACCAAATTGTATTAAATTGCACTTTTTGGGACATTTTTAATTCCTGCAATTTATTTTTCCAATGCAATGTTTATGTAGGTGGATAGCATTGTGTGACCACTCATTTCCTCTGCAAATGCATATTTTTCAGTTGGCAGGCAAAATAACACCAAAAACAGGCTGGAGTTTGATAACATAGCATAAAAATAATGTTCAAGAGTAAGCAAAAATGTAGCACAGCATAACCCTAAACTTGCATGCAGGAAAATAAATTCCTAAAGAAATGGAAAATTTCCCATTTACTTCTGAAGAATTTTCAACTGAAAAACCGTACATTGCAGAGCCTAGTGAACTAGGTTAACCGATTAAATTAAACCTGTTTTGAAGGAGAGCACTTTTTTGTGAACAAAATCTACAAAAAATGGGAAGTTTTTTTCCAACTGTAGAAAAAGCCTAGCCTAACCTAACCTAACCAAACCTAACTCCATTTTTGCTTTGTGGGGTAAAATGTGTGTACAATTTGTCTCCTGGATACCTTGAAGTGCAATAATACACAAAATTGTGAGATCATGTTTTTGAACATGATTAAGACAAGCTCCTGTGTAGGTAGGTACCTAGGTATGTATGTAGGTGGATAGGTACCCAGGTAGGTACATTCCTAGGTAAAAGGATATGGCCATGTGTAGCATTGTCCAGAGTGTAAATGTTGGGAGGAATTTACATAATATGTCATATGGCATTTCAAGACATAAATATTGTAAAAACATGTTCCTTGATATGATTAAGATGCTGTGGGATGTGGCCTACCTAGCCACTTATTACCAGCACAAGTGCATAGGCACTTTCCAGTTGGTATGCAATATAATACCAAAATATTGGTATTTGAGTGGGGTAGCATAATGAAGAATTGTGTACAATGCCAAATAATGCCTAATGTAACCTAGATAGCTTGGGAAATTTTTAATGCCTTAGACCTGATGTGACATTGCAGGCTTAGCATTCTAGCCTAGGCATTTTTTTTCTTAATAGAATATAGCAGAGTTAAACGTTCTTTCTTCGGGACAAGAGAAACCGAAGTTATTCCGCACAAATAAAGAGCAAAAAAAATGTGTGGTATTTTGAATGGGAATGAATGGTCCCATTGTTTTAACGCTGACCGTAACGATCGCACGATGGGTCCGTACTCCGACCGTAACGACAGCACGCACGGTCTGTACCCGCGTAGTAGCGAGCGTACGTATGAACGGTCTATCTACCGTTCTGCAGTGGAACGTGCATACTTTCTGTACGTACGGGCGGTGCAGGCTGGGGTGGAGTGGAGGCTGATTGTGACCTCATTTGACCATGAAGGCATTGACCTGGGGTCATGAAATGTATACTGCAGCGAGTTCACTACAGCCGTAATTCTGCCAAATCGTGTGCTTCTAGTTTCACTCATGCTCCTCATGTTTGTTCTTGGTGTGCTTGTGGATGTTCTGCTCGGCTACTGAACACGAACATCCTTTGTGGCCACAAAATGCTTCCCCTTATTATTCTTTCTCCGGCTTGCATCCTTCCCCTGTCATTTTAACCTTTTGCTGGTTTTCATCTTTTACAAATAGTCCATGCCTGGATATCTAACTACGCACCTACCTCGTAAATGGCAATATTAATTCAGGCAGTTCAGCAATCAATTCACAAAAACAAGACATTAATCCACCACCACGGTTGGGCACAATTGCCCATACACCAATTTCCGAACGGACGACTGAACAAGTCACCAAGAGTTGCCTGATTTCAAATTCCATATTTATAACTAGATTTCTAGGCGACGACCACGACAACCATTTGGTCTCCGTCCCGACGGCGCTTTTGGCGACCACGGTATGCCATTGTTTTAGCATTGTGGTTGTCTGGAAAGCGCCGTCCTGTGCCGACGGGAGATTCTAGTATAAACGTGGTAAGCAAGAGGTACGGGATATTTGGTAGAATTCGCGGTACGGTCCTAGTATACTTTTCATCTGGAAAAAGATCAGTGCTGCTAAATACAAATTACTGATATATCGACGAATTATGTCCTTCGTGGCTAAAATCTTAACGGACGTATCAAAACAAAATTCTGGTTTTGGTCGCCACTGAAGCCTGGTAAGCCAGCATCTGGTCGCCGACGCTATCGCTAGGACGGCGCTTATTTTGAGCCCTGCCTGGGTGATCCTCACCAAGGTGGTATACGCCGTCAGCGACGTGACATCCAGGGTGATCCTCAGCAAGGTGGCATACGCCGCACAACAAACCAGACAACTTCATTAGGGATTTGACTACGCTCATACATCGATCAATACTAACACAATCAAGGTCAACACAACTAACATCAACATTAACACAATTAACGTCAGCACAACTAACATCAACGTCAACGAAACTAACACCAACACTAACATAATCAACGTCAACACAACTAACATCAACATTAAGACAATCAACATAAGCACAACTAACATCGACACTAGCACAATCCACGTCAGCACAACTAACTTCGATACTAACACAATGCAAGTCAACACAAGCAACAAATATCATCAATACTAAGCCAATCAACGCCAACGCAACTAATGTCAAAACCACCGCATTCAACGTCAACAGAATTAACATCAAAACTAGCAAAATCAACGTTAACACAACCGCTATAAACATCAACACAATCAACTTCAGTAGAACTGACATCAACACTTACACATTCAACGTCAACACAACTAACATCAACTCTAACACAATCAAAGTCAAAGTCAATAGATGCTCAAGTCAAAGTCAAAGTCAAAGTCAATAGATGCTGTGATTTGTCTAATCGAGGACAATCTGGATGACATTTGTCTTTTCGGGATTGGGGTACAGGACTGTGTGAAATTACTAACACATATTTTCAGCAATAACTTCATACGTTTCGGTAACTCCATGTACAAGCAAACAAAAGGAGTGGCTATGGGTAACCGATGTGCACCTCCTTTAGCGATTGCTTTTATGCACCGCCTTGAGTTGATCTTCTTAGCTTCGTATGATTTGAAACCAGCTCTCTACATGAGGTATATAGACGATATTTTTGGTGTTTGGACACATGGCTTGGCCTCTCTGCTCGACTTCTTTGCAGAAATTAACCAACAACACTCCAGCATCAAGTTCACCTTAGAACATACTGGTCATAGCAGTTCGATTCCTTTCCTTGATACGTTGTTTGTAGTTCAGGCTGATGGGAGCTACACCACCGAACTGTACTTTAAACCTATGGCAGCCCCCATCATCTTGCACTATGATTCGGCCCACCCGATGGCTACTAAAAAGGCCGTTTTAACATCCCAAATGAGGAGAGCAGCACGAGTCTCCTCCGATACTATTTCATGCGAGCGGAGCCTTGCGAAGATGACAACTCTTTTCCTGGAAAACGGATACCCAGCACATCGGGTACACTCCGCCGCTCGTGCTGTTCACCCTCACGACAGGAGTAGGATAAGTGGGCAACGTCGGCATCGAGCGGGTAGTAATCCCAACTATGTTTACATGAGACTTCCATTTGTCGATGACCAACTATGTCGACAGGTAAACGCAGCCATCCGTTCGTCTCATCTAAACCATATTATGGTAGCCTGGACTAGCGGACCTACGCTGAAATCTTACCTGGTCCGCTCAGCCCTGGAAATTCCGCCATGCCCTGCTGGTAGAAGAACGTGCCACACCTGTATCAACGGGCTCAAAGGTAGATGCACGCGAAAAAACGTAGTTTATAAAATAACGTGCAACCGCTGTCTTGGAATATTTTATGTCGGTGAAACCAAACGTAGTATCAGGGATAGGTACAATGAGCACATGGGAGATGCCAGACTTCGAAGAGCATACACACCTTTAGGCGAACACATGATCGACAAACAGTCTAACATGGAACACAGCGACACTAACACAAACTTCAAAGTAGAAATTCTAGCAACAGCCAGGGACAACGCTGATCTAAAGGTCCTCGAATCTCTACACATACGTAATCTACGGCCGCAACTAAACACGCAAACGACGTCTTGGTATATCACTTAAATTACATAAACATAAATTATATTTTATGTATTACGCGTTATATTGGATCTATGTCTATATATGTGCGTGAGTGTATGTATCGATATGTATGTGGACCATCGGCTCGGGCTTCCTCAGAGGATTCTATCTTGACATAGTTTGTTTCTGGTTTGGAGTTTCTTTAAGTGTCTGCACCACTGAGGAGGCTTTTCTGCATTCCACGTGTCTTGTGCACGCTTTTTTCTCGCGTGCTTTTTTTTTCAATTGCTAAACTTGACATTTTTATATCACTCCTGACGATGCCCCCTGGCCGAAACGTTGAGTAATAAAGTATAATCCTTAACGTTACTTTTGTTGTCAACTCAGCACCTCCTGGTATATTGAAGGTCGTATGCTTTCTTTACATGCAATGTCTAAAACCCAGTAGCATCTAAGAGCCATTCTTCGTTGTATTAAACAATCAAAGTCAATACAACTAACAGCTAACATCAACACTAAGCCAATTTATGTCAACAGAACCAACATCAGCACTAACAAAATCAACGTGAGCACAACTAACATCCACACTAACGCAGTCAACTTTAGCACAACTAACATCAACACTATAACATTAAAAGTAAATGCAACTAACAACCAATATCAACAATAATTCAAGGAACACCAACACAACTAACATCAGCACTAACACATCAACGTAAGCACAACTAACATCAACTATAAGATCATGTACCAGCTTGCAGACTGGCATCAGCATAAACATGTACACAAAATTGGTAGGTACCTAGGTAGGTAGGTACCTACCTAGTGCATAGATACCTAGGTAGGTTCTTACCTAGATAGGTTCTTACCTAGATACCACTACATTTAAATTAGGCACTTTGACCTTCAATCTACCTCCCCCTACACAAGAGCAGGCATATGGGTAAATTTGGTCTTTCTTTACCTTTCGGCCGACACATGCTGCCAAGGTTAGTGATCTGTAAAGAGGTGTACAGTGGGGAACAGTGACGTCACAGGAGTCAGGGAAGTGTCGTCACAGGAGTCGGGTGTCGATGTGTTAAGTTAGGTTAGGTTAAGGTGGGTTAAGTTAGGTTAGGTTAGGTTAAGTTGGGTTAGGTTAGGTTAAGTTAGGTTAAGTTAGGTTAGGTTAGGTTACTTTAGTGCCCGTCATCGACACCCGACTCCTGTGACGTCACTTCCCTGACTCCTGTGACGTCACTGTTCCCCAGAGTACATCTCTTTACAAATCACTAACCTTGGCTGCATGTGTCGGCCGAAAGGTAAAGATTACCGTAAATTTGTCCTTAAATGTTTTACGTGGAATTTGTCTTCAGAATACCATGTTCACGAAGGTGACGTCGATGCGACCACTTATTCTCTGTGCAGGCTTTTTTTTTAAAAAAAAATGTCACCTTAAGGAACCTAAACTAACCCAACCTAAACAAACTTTTTTTGTTACCACGTTAATGCACAATAATACCAAAGTCAACAAAACAAGTTTCACAAAAATGTTCAAGAATATTTGTGATTGTTCTTCTTGAAGAGCAGCTTAGGTTAGGTTAGGCTGGGTTAGGCTTCTTTTTTATTTTTATAATTTTCAGAAAATAAATTGCTTGAAATTATATAATATTATTTGTTGGAATTTTATTTTCTCCAAAGGTCAGGCTATATTGCATTTCTTAATATTTTTTAACATTTCTTTTTATGCTATGTTACCTATCTCAAAGCCCCCTTTTGGCATTATTTTTATCACCACCTGAAAAGTAAGCATTTGCACAGCAAATAGGTAAGTGGTCCCATCATATTAGTCATCTTGATAAACATGGTACCTACCTATTCCAAATAAAAATTTTACAAAATAAAAAAAAAAAAAATTTTAAGTCAAATTTACCGGCATATGCAGCACGCATTAATTGCACAACACTCATCTGGCGAAAACAAATTGATCCATTTCACCGAAGACTTTCACTGGTAGGCCACTATGGCGTACTTTATTATGCCGCTTCATGCTAATCTAACACCACGAAAGGAGTACCCATAGTATTCGCACTGGACTATCTGCCTGAACAGGACAGATCCCTTTAAATGCGGCATCGCGACGATACAAACCAATGTATCACCTCAGCCGTCCGCGGGTGCACCAACCATTGAAACCAAGATAACTAGAGACTACAGGTACTCCAAAGTCCGCAGATCTAGTATATTTGGTTTAAACTAGACAAAACCTAAGCCACGTGACGTCTATACCAGAATCGCCTTTTTATTCCAGAATACTGCTGAATTATATTCCAGATTTGGACTATACTGATAAACCTACTAAATATGGTGCCTTCATTTCAGGACTATTATGGCGCTTTTCCCACGTTTGTTTCCTCCTCGTTTGTAATACACATTCATTGAAGCATCAAGGTTTTTGTTATTGTTCATGTTTGTTCCCGTGTCATAGGCTTTGAAGCAACAGGCACCATCCCTTGAATTAGCGTAGCCAAAATCTGGCCGTGGTGGGTATTGCTGGAGAACATGCATCTCACACGATGTATGTCAATTAAGGCCGTACGCAATGCCAACTTTGTCATGCCATTGATGCAATTGATGTCAACTTTCCGTTTCGGCTCCAATCTGGTGATTAATGCCAACTTAGCATGTGCTTTGGTCTCCTATCAACTATCATATTGCTCTTGTTATGCATGTGCAAACATGTACATATATGCTGTGCCATGCACCAACTTGTGCACAGCTTGGTAATTGCTTGCCTATGGCATCACAACTGGGTAATAATTACTGGAAAAGCAATGTGGGATATCACCCCTAACTAGGATCAACCAGGTCCTTATTTGCAGGATGAATTTGTGATTTTTGAGTAATATGTGAATTCTTGGAATTTATTTTTCCAATGCAATGTTGATGAATGTAATTAGCATTTGACCACTCTCAGCTTTCATGTGTGGGATATGATTTGACTTGGGCCATTTTTGGTTTCGTTATTGCAGTTTGGAGTTTTCACGAGTTATATTTTACACACTTCTTCCTGCGTAAAACTCAAATGAGGTTAGGATTAGTTAGGTGTTTCATTAACTTGCTCAATTTCTATATTATTTTTCAAAGGTTGGAAATTATTATTTTTGTTAAAGTGGCCAGGCAAGGGTAGGCTATGCTTTGTGTCCCTAACAATCTCCATCCGAGAACTGCGCCGCACATTCACGTGGACATTTGTTGTGGCAGATGTGACCTCTGTCCTACTCGGAAATGATTTCCTTTCCCATCATGCTCTCCTTGTCGATTGTGCCGCCCAGGCACTGGTTGACAGTTCTACCTCACTCTCATCCACAGGTGTTGCTCTCAGCAAAAACGCAACCAGCAACTACCTCATCAATGACACCTCTGGTCAATCTGCTCAAGTCCAATCCCTCCTGTGTGAGCATCCCTCTGTTCTAGAGCCATGCAAGCCAGGCGATGTGTTGGACAAAGACATGACAACAATCCCAACCAACCACACGATCGACACTGGCAGCTCCCCACCGACATTCGCCAGTCCGAGACGCCTGCCACCAGACAAGTTGGACGCAGCAAAGGCATCCTTCAACGTGCTCCTGGAGACCGGCGTCATCCGTCCTTCAAAATCACCATGGTCCTCACCCCTTCACCTAGTTCCAAAGAATAATCCCGGAGAGTGGAGAGTCACTGGTGACTATCGAACCCTCAACTCCAACATCAAACCAGACCGGTACCCCCTTCCACACATCCAAAGCCTATCAACAAACCTCCATGGAAAGACCATCTTCTCCAAAATCGACCTCCTCCGCGCCTACCACCAGATTCCAATGAACCAACAAGACATTGAGAAAACCGCAGTCACCACGCCTTTCGGCTCGTTTGAGTACCTGTACATGCCTATGGGACTCCGGAACAGTGGCGCCACCTTCCAACGCACGATGGACACCATCTTCAGAGGAGTCGACTGCGTCTTCATCTATCTTGACGATCTCCTCGTGTCCTCAGAAGATGAAGAGCAGCATCACCGAGACCTGCAGGCGTGTTCGACATCCTGGACAACCACAAGCTCCGGATCTCGCTGGACAAAGTGCCAGTTCTATCAGACCGAGGTCGACTTCCTCGGGCACACGGTCTCCGCAGCAGGACTCCGTCCACCGGACTTCAAGATCGATGAGATCGACGAGCTCCCACAGCCCACAGACCCAGCTGATCTCCGCCGCTTCCTCGGCATGGTGGGTTTCTATCGTAGGATGATTCCCCACTTCGCCAAGATCACCCATCCACTCACCGAGCTTATCCGTCTCCATCCCAAATCTTCGGATCTCCCATGGCATGTGGCAGAGACGAGCGCCTTCAGTGCCATCAAGAAGGCCCTGCGAGACGCTTGCATCTTGTCGCACCACGCCCCACAGTGCGACTCCTACCAGCTAGTCACTGACTGCTCCATGGTGGCTGCTGGTGCAGTCCTCCACCAAGTGGTGGACGGGCAGCCCGTCCCAGTCGTATTCTACTCCAAGAAGCTGAGCCAGCCACAGCAGAAGTACTCCGCGTACGACCGTGAGCTGCTGGCCGCCTACCTCGCCGTGCTCTACTTCCGCCATCTGATCGAGGGACGACATGTGACGCTGGTGACGGACCACAAGCCCCTGACTACGGCGTTTCACGGTCAACAGGCCACCAAGTCCGACCGCCAGCAGCGTCATTGGTGCATCATCACGGAGTACGTCGCCGAGATCGAGTTCCTCCGTGGCGTGGACAACGTCGTCGCCGACTTCTGGAGTCGCCCAGTCAACGCCGTCTCCGTCGACGCGTTCGACTTGCACTCCATTGCGGAGCAACAGAAAGACGACGGCGAGACCGCCGCATACAGAGACAGACTACAGCCGTACCCGTTGCAAGACGACGCCGTCATCCTGTGCGAGCACTCCACTCCTCATCCTAGACCATTCCTGCCCAGCTCGTGCCGCCGACCAATCTTCGACAAATTCCACGGCATCTCCCATCCCGGTGTCAAGGCCTCCGTCAAACTCCTGAAATCCCGCTACTTCTGGCCAGACATGGAACGCAGCATCCGCCGGTGGGTCACAGAGTGCACTGCTTGCCAATCCGCCAAGATCCACCGCCACACCAAGACCGCACCCGGCGTGTTTGAGGTTCCCTGCTCTCGCTTCGAGACAGTGCACCTCGACCTCGTCAGTCCACTTCCTCCCTCAGTTCCGCACGGTCAAACCTTCTCCTCGCCATTCCGCTATCTCCTGACCTGCATCGACCGCGCCACCCGCTGGATCGAGGCAGCCCCTCTCGCGGACATCACTGCCGCCAGTGTAGCTGCCGCCTTCCTGGAGACGTGGGTCAGCAGGTTCGGTGTGCCGCTCCAGGTGGTGACAGACCAGTTTGAGGCCGAGCTCCAGGTGCGCAGTTTGAGGCCGAGCTCTTCACCCAGCTGTCAACGATGATCGGCTTCCACCGCGTGCGCACGACGGCGTACCACCCGACGTCGAACGGCATGCTCGAGCGGCAGCATCGCACCCTGAAGACGGCCATCACCGCACGAGGCCAGGAGTGGTTGCAGTCGTTGCCGGTCGTGCTGCTGGGCATCCGCACCCTGCCCAACGACAGCGGCTACTCGCCGTTCACCGCAGTGACCGGCAGTCAGCTGCTGTACCCACGCATCTGCATCGACCAGCAGTCGACCTCGTCCCAGCACCGGTTCATCAAGGACCTCGCCCGGCACATGAACGAGATCGACTTCATGTCGCTGTCCCAGGGCAGCGACCACAGTGTCGCCGCCTGCGACGCCGCGGACCTCGGTGTCGCCGACGTCCTCAGACACATCAGACTCTCCCTTCGAGCCTGCAGCGCCAGTTCCCGAGCGCCGGACAAGAGCTGGTCGCACAGTGCGGTTCAGGCCGCGCCCGGACTACGTGTATTTCTAAGTTCTAACATTGTATGTAGTTGACTAAATCTGTATATCTCGTCGCTCCGCGCTAAAGGGGGGAGTACTGTGGTGCCCCACATCCGAACGTATTGTTTGTTTATGCTGCGCCAGGTATGTCCGTGGCGTGTCACCTTCACCGATAGTTCAAGGTTGCCATGCTACCAAGTTACGCCCACAATATCATACGATTGGTAAAACGCTTGTTGACCACCACTTCAAAGTGGGTCACGATGCGCCGCGCATGAATATAGTTCCCTGAAACTGGTGTATTTCTCAATAACTAGTAACGGAAATAATTGATTAATTATTGTTTTGTTTACCATATCATGACCTAATTTCGTAGAAGAACACGCATTCTATTGTGTCTTTGAATGTATTCTGAATATTCTGATTACGTGTATGAAAACAGAGAATAGATCTCTCTCGGCAGACATCTTGTGTGGTGAGCACCGTTCCGCCTGTGTTTAGCCGTATATTGGACCTAGGGAAAGCTAGCACGCCCACAAGGTTTTTACAATTGTACGTGCAGAAGAAGATTTGCATTTTAGCTGAGGTGGCAGTTGCAGGAAAGAAGATTATAAAAGCATGTTTCTAAATGAATGTGATTAGGATGATGTGACTATTAGTTTCCAGCACAAATACATTCTGTTGTGAAGCAAAGTAATGCCAACATTGTGGGTTTGAGAGGAGTAGTAGATAATGCAAAATAATGTTAAATATATAAACAGCAGAACCAAGCCGAACCCGGCCCTTGAATACCTTTTGCTATCATATATACCAAAATGCAGCTCCAG
This sequence comes from Ashinkailepas kermadecensis, assembly GCA_034440615.1. NCBI lineage: Eukaryota > Metazoa > Arthropoda > Thecostraca > Neolepadidae > Ashinkailepas > Ashinkailepas kermadecensis. Next base: position 31,589 of record JAOTOM010002331.1, on the reverse strand, counting down.
TTAGCACTGCCAATCCTCATGAAACCAAACCTACCCTAGTCTCTTTTTCAGGAGAAAACATTGTGTTGCATCTTATTTTTAGTTTCCAAAGTCCAAAAACCTTTGTATTTATATATAGAAAGCCCCAATGAAGACAAATTTGGAGACAAATGTATGGACTGGACTTCTTCAAAATAACCTAGCAACTTCTTTCCAGTGTCCTAAAAGTACTTTCCATCAAACTGTCTTGAATGAAGAACAAGCTACTCAGAAATAGTCAAAGATGGGAAGAAGACAGGATAAACATTCAAGCATGAAAACTGAAACCAGGTTCAGTAATAAATAAGTAAATACATATGTGTGTATGTATATATATATATATATATATATATATATATATATATATATATATATATATATATATTATATTATAATTTCCATTATCTCAATGTCTTGATCACATTGTGAATTAATGTACAGTGTATGATTGGTACAATTGTACAATTAAGGTACTATACCTGTACCATTTCTTTGGGAAATCACATGCAACATCCAACATCAGTAGGCTTTAGGTGATTGAACATCAGGATGCGTCAGGATCCAACATCAGGCGATCTAACATCAGTAGGTTAGGTTAGATTCAGTTAGGATTTTTTTGTAATCTGACATCAGTATTCTTTGTTATCCATCCAAAGCCCCATGTTCCTCACATTTACCTTATTTTTTTAGGGCTGGGGAATAACATGTACCTGCATTGTCAAAAAGATGTTTTTCTAGTGTTTCAAAAATGTAACTTGAATGATATTAATATTATTTTCTTCATCAAATTACTGTTTGTTAGGATATCTGCACATCAATTTGAACTGCTTATATCTCAAAAAGCTTTCACTTCCCATTAAATAAATCTCAAATTCCTTCAAATCACATCAGGAAACACCAGAACAACACATGTTTTAACTAAACATTGGCTTTGGGGTTTCTTATGCATATTTACCCAAACCTAACCTAACCTAGCTGACTGATGTTTTCCTTGAAAGAGGGAATATTTGAGTAATATCTTGTGTCCAAACTAAGCTGCAATAATATACCATATTTTTCATTTCATATTACCTCGCTCAAAGCTCCTTTATAGTATTATTTTCCTTCCTACATGAGAAAAAGCATTTCTGACAGAACTGTGGGATCACATGAACTTACTGACAGGAAACACCAGAACAACACATGTTTTAACTAAACATTGGATTTGGGGTTTCTTATGCATATTTACCCAAACCTAACCTAACCTAGCTAACTGAAGTTTTCCTTGAAAGAGGGAATATTTGATCAATATCTTGTGTCCAAACTAAGCTGCAATAATATATCCTTATTTTTAATTTCATATTACCTCACTCAAAGCTTCTTTATGGTATTATTTTTCTTCCTACATGAGAAAAAGCATTTCTGACAGAACTGTGGGATCACATCAACTTACCGACATTCATCAGCATGATATTTGTACACTTTTTCTCAAAATCCATGAACATTGATTGATCCATTGATGTAAATTGATTGACTCAATATATATGCTGCAAATTTATAGTCTTTTTCTTTGTAACATGGCACCCATCCCATCCAAAAAATTTAGTATCGAAACCAGCAACCAGGGGCAGTAGCATTGTATGCTTTTGGAATGGATGCACTGCACCCCCCCCCACCCCGGAATGTTGGCTGTGGCCTCACTGTGATTTCAACTTTTAACATGTGAACCCCATGTGGTCCTTCCCCAATCCAGAGAGATGAATGCAGCGTTCTGTGTTCACTATGTCCAAAAGTCCGACCAGCTCAACAGACATCTGAAGCTCATTGAAAGTTTCCGCCATGTGTTAGAGTCCAATTCACCTCGACAGACCAATTTATCACCCTGGATACTGGCATCTCCAGATATTGACATTTCGCTGTCATATCTCAAAAAGTGTGAAGTCGTTCCCGAAGAATTCAGACTAAGGGCACCAGAGTTGATGGCATCTCACGGCCATTTTACAGGCACCTACACAGATGGATCTAAGACCGAGTCTGGTGTTGGGAGTGCGTTTGTAATGGGCACAGTGGTCAGGACGTTTTCGCTTCCGCCACATTCATCGGTCTATACATCTGAGTTGGTTGCCTTAGACAAAGCACTGAGTTTATTGAGACATGTGATGACACTCGGCATATAATTTACACAGATTCTCTTAGCAGTTTTATGACTATAAATGCGTTTTATCCTTCGAACCCACTCGCACAAGATATTTTACGTAGGCTTACATTGCTGGCCTGCGCTGGAAAAAAACGGTTATTCTATGTTGGATTCCGAGCCATGTAGGAATCCGTGGGAACGAGGCCGCGGTTGCTGCGGCGAAGCGAGGTGCCCGGGCCCCGTGCACACGTTCCCTGCCTCTCTCCCTGCGAGGGACTTTTACTGGGATGTGAAGGGATTTTTCTTCAGTAAGTGGCAGGCAAGCTGGGACTCTTAGCAAACAACAAGTTAAAAACTGTGAAGCCCTGTATTGGTGACTGGGCTTCATCCTCACAGCGAAACAGACGTCACGAGGTTTCTGTGTCGCCTGCGCGTGGGACATACCTATGCGACACACCGATATTTTCTGGGTGGTGGCGAGACGCCGCTGTGCCCGAAATGCATGCCACGAATGTCTATGCGACACATTTTAGTTTCATGTCCCCGGCTTGCCCACGAACGGAGACGTCACTTTGGACGTTCCTTTGTATGGCTTCGGGAAGTATTAGGGGACGAGTCTGACCTTGTTCACCCGGGACAACGTTTCAAATTCCTCTCGGAAATTGTATTTTTCGTGATTTACACCGGCCATTAACATACTGATGCAGACCTGGCTAGTACCAGTTTTATGTTGAACAGATTCGACATCATCGTATAACTCGTTGTCCGAAGTGGCGTTCACACGCTTTTATACATAAATGACTGAGTTATGGGTGCTATATGACGTGTGCAGTCGATGCGCCCCTAAACTACAATAACTAACTAACAGACCAATTTACCATCGTGTATTTCGCGAGGATCCGGACATAGTCGAGGTCTGTCCTTGCCAAAGCAAGGCTTATGGAGTCCTGGCAACGTGTGCTCACTGAGGATAGTCTCTGGAGAGGCATGGAGCCGAGCTTGGAACTGACATCGCTATCACTCACCATAATGCGGGTCAAGTCATTTCACTGTTCGACAACATATTCAATTGATTAGTTTTGATAACCAATCACCTACCCTGATCATATGCACACCCAGGGGTGTTTCTTTACATCCTTTGGAGGGGGAAAGTGCCCCCTCAATGTTGGCTTCCCCATAGCATGGGACCTTGTGGAGTGTGGCGCCAAATCCATTTTGGTCTGCCCATTGCCTTCATGTATTCCCCCCAGTAATAATTTTGGGGAAAACGTCAATTTCAGCTCAATATTTGTCATGCACCCCCCGTAGGGTCAAGGTTCAAATTATTCAATTCAGGGGGACATGCCCCCTGTCCCTGCCCCTGCCCCTGATCCCACTCTGTCCGTGCCAGTGAGTATGGGGGCCTGCGCCCTGTCCTAAGCCGTGAATGCGTTCCGTACTTCCTATGGCTGGTGGGATAGAAAAGTAATCAAGCATGGCACAAGTTGTGATGGCAGAACCCTAGCCCTTTACGCAATTTCCCTTTATGCAAAAGCTCGTCCCATGTAAGCAAAATCGTAGTCTAGCGCCATTAATTAGGAGAATTCCCCATTAATACCAACGAAAAGTTCGCCCTTCCTGAGCCTCGAACTGAGTCTCTGGGCTACTAAACAGACGCGCTACCAACTGCGCTACCAGCACTGGCGGCGCGGCCGCGCTTAAGTTAAATAGTGTCGATGGATGTTGCAAGGGTATAAATAACATCAATTTACACAATAAATAGGACGATCATATGAAAGCTTACCACGATAATCGAAATGCCATGAAACAAGCTTTCACATGACATATAAATTATATATATCACCTACACTTGCTAGTCAGGAGTACAGTCGGAAAAGTACTATTTATTCCTGTCGTGACAACCGGCCGAACCCAAACCTGCGCCCAGGTGACGTCACCGGCTACCAATGAACATTGACAGGGGCCGATTGAAACCAGGGCAGTTAGAATACAGGAAATTCCGAGCCAACGCCAGCCCGCATGTCTCTTAGTTACATTGAGTCCGCACGGCTTCGGCTTCAAAACGAACGTGGCGCTCAACCGGCGAAAAAACGAACTCGACGCGGAGCTGAAGTTATCGTGCTGCAATGAATTGTCATGTATCGTATTCTGTTCGCTGAAAAATCATAATCGTAAAGTAAAATGTTGAAAAACGGTACCACCACACCAGAAAGTAAAAAATGCAACAAAAATAACAACATATATCTTCATTAGTATATTTTTTTCCCGAACACACAGAAGCGTTATGTAGCACATTCGAGTCGCAGAACGAGACTGATACGATTCGGAGTTTGAACTTTCGGTCACGAAATAGTGCAATCATCTACAATAGGCGAATCACCTCAGTTCAGCCAAAGTTTGTCTAAATACTTCGCTCTATGACGAACATCATGACTAAACACCTTGTCTAGTTATAGCCTAAATTTGAATTGTACTGGCTATCGCAGAACTTCTATATGAAATGGGGTCGTGGGTCTGTGAAAAGACCAAAGGGCCAGTGGCGGATCCAGGACGGCATCTGGGGGAGTGTTCCCCCACCCCTCTGGTAGAGATGTGGCTTCTCTTCAACTGAAAAATGGCCTCCACTCAGGACACTCGAATGCACCCGCCCATCCACCATCTCCAGGGTGAATATCTATCACGAAACCAGGGGCCAGGTCCAAGTCCATATCATTAAGATATAATTTGGGATTAAATAGGAAACCGACAAATTAGCATTCGTAGGATACCAAACCACGGGGGCCCAGACCTCGCCCCCCCCCAGACGCACCTGGATCTTCAGCAATGCCTCGCTCCACGGGTTTTTCAGCCCATAGCACCACTCGTAGAAAATCGTCACATCTGAAGAAACGGCCCTTCTCCAGAACAAGTCCCCTTCGCTCCCACGACCAAATTTCTGAATCCACCCCTACCAAGGGCATATTAAAAAATTAAACAAGCTGGGCCATCATCTTAAAGAGCGGCGGTGTCCGTCCAGGAAGGACGCAAAACCGGCCGTAATGGCTAACCTTGACCAAGCTTTCCTCAAATTAGCACTTTTTGTGGGGATGCACTCGAGAGACTATGTCTGTCAGGGTTCGTGATGACTCACATAAGCGTTGCCAGCGGCCAAGAGGTGGTGGTGGGGGTCAAACCAGGGCCCGCTCCAGCAAGGAACGTACTTGCCCCCCCCTAATCAATTTGGTTCCGCCCATTTCCTCCATATATTGTGCATCCAAAATAATTTTCAGAAGCCAACGCCCTCTGTTTCGGTGGTTCGGGTAGAGGGCAAGGAGACCCACCCCACTCTAGGATACTATCAAGGTTTTCAAGGCGTCACTGTGCAGTCTAGGGCCCTGGGCAGAGTGATTCTGCGACGCGTCTCTCCACTGAAGGGACGTATCTGCTACCAACCGGGGTTTGCGAGTTTGTAACTTTTGTGTCCCCTGACCATACCCGGTAACGCAAAAACGTAACCGTTACGTCATCACGATCATCGACTTGTTTTCTTCTTGGCCGGAAAGTTTTTGCACTAAGCGAAAGGATGCTCATACCGTCGCGAAAATCCTTATGGAAGGAATCATCCCACGCCACTCATGTCCACGCGTAATACTTTCGGACTTAGGAAAAAAATTCGGAAATGCCGTTGTAGACGAGCTGGAAACCGGTTTGAATATTCGCCATATCACCACCAGTGCATATGGGCCGCAAAGTAACGGACGCTGCGAACCCTACCATAGGTGACAAACGACATATTGGCAAAACAAATCAAGAAAAAAAAAGATGATTGGGACACGAAGATTTCCGCCACTCTTGCCGCCTATCGGACCGCTAACATTGGAAGCTCTGGAACCATCTCGCCATTCTTCACACTGTACGGTACAGACCCCGTCCTCCCCTTGGACAATTTGCTCCAGCCTAAAATGAAATATTACGGAGAAGACTATGTCCCAAAAATGCTGTCTAATTTACATGAAGCGTACAGCCATGTCAAGACAGACATCGTGGAGAGCCATGAACGGAACAGTGAGTACGCAGACCGTAAAGCCAAGCCGCGAAATTTCAAAATTGGAGATCCCGTGTATTATTATGACACAACGGTACAACCTGGTACGTCGCCAAAGTTCTCGTTGCCGTGGAAACCATACTTTCGGATTGTCAAACAGACTAGCCCAGTAAATTACGTGATCAGAAATCAGACCTCCGGTAAGACCCTGTTGGTACATGCCCAGAACCTACGGCTAGCCGACCCGAACACAGCATGGGAACCCACCAAGGACCAAGACGAACCGGTGAACCTGAAATATTTAGAGAAAACTTCAAAGGTAGATGGTACCATTCCTGAACGAGTGCAGCCTTTTAGGTCAGCCAAACGGGCCGAGGCCGGCCCTGACTACAGTCACTGTGAGGATTGGCCCATGGACGTATGCAGCCCACAGAGAACAAAGGATGATGAAACCGCTGAGTTGACAGAGCCCATGCCTGGCTCGGTGCAACCGCCGCCGGTCGAGTCTGACCTGCCAGAGAAATCCCCCTCACCCAGTCAGCAGATGAAGCTGAGCCCCCACCGGTATCGTGTGATACTGAGACAGACATTCCTCTGTCTGAACCAGTTCAGAGAAACAAAAGGCCGTTGCCGTCGACTAGTGAGTCAGACGACGACGCCCCATTTTCGGAACCAGCGGGACGAAACAAAAGACCACTTCCCTCTTCGAGCGATTCAGAAGACAATTTACCCCTTTCAGAATTAGCAGAGCGCCTAAAACGACCCTTACCCGTGTCCAGTGATTCAGACCCTAAAACTTCACAATTGCAATTGGCGAAATGTTCAAAACCTCTAATTAGCGAATCGGAAGATGAAATTCCGCTTTCAGAATTAGCAAAACGCTTGCAGGACTCGACTGAAAGCCCAGTGAGGCCAGTCCCCGAAAAACGACTTTTGGTGGAATCATCTGATGAGGATCGTCCGCCATGTAAACTTCAAATTCACGATGACTCTGCTACTTCCACTGATTACGAAGCTGATGTCGATCGAGTCGACGTCACGCCTAGTAAAGCTAACGCATTTGCAAGCTTTGTGGAGATCCAAAATGATTCAACTATGAAGCAGTTCAAATTACAAATGATGTTTTAATCGATGCTAAGTAACGGCTCTAGTAGATATGTCGTCGAAGTGTGCCAGTGAGTCGCTTCATGTGAACATGTAACTGTATTGTTGACGCAATGACGCCACAAACGGTAACGGAGTAACGCCACCTACCGGCCTGAGTGCCGATGTGATGGTGTGGTGCATGCCGCGCCATTGCGATGGAACCCCATATGGGCATAATGATGTTGATGTGACGTTGTGACGTCACCTGTCCTGATGTCTTGTGTGACATCTTGTCAACTGTTAGTAACATGTATTTGTGATCAAAATCAAACCCCAGACCTATGCTTCCGCATCTTTGAACCGAGATTTGTACCTGGAACCCACAATGCAATCCAAATACATCCAACCCTTTCCGCTCGGTGAAGACATCATCGTCATCCGTCCTGGATCTGGATCTGAGCCAGCATCAACACGACTTGACACTCGGGCGTGACGAGTCCGTCACGCCAGTTCCCGCAAGACCCGACCGTGCACACGCCGCCTCACGCCGACCCCCGCAGCTGACAGCATGGACCTGAGCTGACGACCGGGCGTGACGAGACGGTCACGCCGGCTGCCACAGGACACCGACAGGTGCCACCTGCGGCCACCTCGTGCAGAGGCAGACAGGAAGTACCTGCACACGACCCACCAGCGACCATTACGCCCGGCCAGTTCGACGACTGGTCCGTTGGCTCGGCGCCAGCGAGCGCCGCCGAGGAACCGAGCAAGCGCCACCGAGGAACCGAGCAAGCGCTACCGAGGAACCGAGCAAGCGCCACCGAGGAACCGGGCCCCGCTGCAACCTGAGCGTCGCCGCGGCGGAAGTGACCGCTGCGGATGCGAGCGTCGCCGCTACGGGCGCTGACAAGCGCCTCCACGGAGCGGGGGCTGACAAGCGCCACCACGGAGCGGTGCTGACGAGCGCCGTCCCTGAGAACGCGAGCACCGCCACTGCCGGTGGAATGGGCGGTCATATGGGTGACTCAGCCGAGCTAGCGCGTGGCAGGCCGGAAGTCACCGCGGTGATATGGATGAATCACCGTCCGCCCTCACAGCTGGACATGATCGAACGCGACATAATCTTCCATAAGTATATGGAGGGACGTCACCGTTGGCAGGGTCGTGCCCCTGACCAGTGACTCAGTCCGATGAGTGACATGCGGTAAATGCCGCAGGGCCGTCCAGTGAACGCAGCCGCGTCGAGTGTCGCACCCGGGCGGCAGATGATCTTCAGCATGGCAAGGTCGTCCATGCTCACACATCCCCTCCCTGAACCGGACTGAACATTCTACGGTGCTCGCGCAACGGTGATCGGCGAAATTATGTGATATAAATCGTATGCGAGTGTCGCGTAGTAGTGACATTGTTTAATTTTCTAACATGGATCAGCGTGTGGGTACCCTTATAAACCCCTAGACTAACCCACGTAGAACCGTGTGCAATCGGAACTTGTGTTAATTTGTTGTCGTATCGTAAGTGTTTGTTCATTCGTGTGTGATGGTAGAAGGCCGTGATTTGTTTGAGTGGAGCTCAGCATTAATCTGTGAATTAATCCGATCTTTTCGGACCTCGGTTTGTGATGTAACAGAGTTACTAGCATACTTTTGGCTGTCCCGTAACTGTAAATGACGTGACCCCGTAAGCTTGCCGACCGTAAAAGTATACCGTAAATGTAACGCCCCACGGGCCGCTTGCTGCCGGCCGTGTCGGGTCATAGTCCTTCTCGGCCATCGGCCGCTGTCGAGACTTCTGCCGTCTTCAGAGAAGGTTCTAGAAGCCGGCCGGTCACGCGTCTGTGGCGTGCACTGTTTTTCGACCAATGGCAAGCCGGGGATATTGGCCCGCCACCGCCCGCGCGCGCTGGCAGAGAGAGGTGGCTGGACTCTTGGAGCGCGCGGACCTGTGTCTGTCGCTCCCGCGCCCGCTAAATTTCCATCTAATTTCTGCCTCTAAATTCGTCTGAAAGCCATCTCACGACTTTCCTTCATAGAGAGAAGTTCTGTACTGGCGTCTAACTGTCTCGAATGTTCGTTCGAGTGCTGCTGTGTAATACAGGCAGCACAGAGGACTTTGGTGCTTTCACAACCAGGTTATCGCGAACGCTGAGGTCATAGGCTACCACGCAGCCGATATAGGAACATTCCTACAAGACATTCGTGCAGAGTACCTCGATGAGCTGTGGGTTTTAACCCACCGCAGTGTCTTCAAGTTCGACGGCGTGTTGATATTGAAAACAAAATTGTTAAGTGCACGCCGTGAGGCCGCGCACGTGGGATAAGTGGTCGAAGGTGTATCGAACACCACATATAAGACTGACATCGCGGCGGGTGTAATGTGGGTGCTGGAAGGCAAAATTTTGCGAATGGTTGACACAGTCCAGCCGTAATCGAGCCGAGATTACTGTTTTCCGCCTTGAGTACGCGTACAAACCAGCAATGAACAAAGGTCCCATAGCCATGCCATGCATGCTGTATGGTCAAATTAGGGTTTTTCTCAAGAAAATATCACATCGTAACTTGTTCTCTTTTCAGAATGTCAAAATACAGTGAAACAAATTGGAGCATATTTTCTTTGCTTAACGTGGTTTTCCTCACTGGAGCTAGGGTGAGCTTGGTGGCTTGTGGAAAATTGTATCCCCAAACAACTCGACTGGGTCCGCCTTTGCAGAATCATCTCACACCATCAGGCCGCCTAGATTTCGATAAAGCTTGGATTGGGGAGGGAAAGGGGGGGACTTCATGTCCACTTTTCTGCACGCATCTCGATAGGCGTAATGATGTGCCACGAATTTTTGGAACACGTCACCTCGTCTTCCGCCGTTGTGACGCCCATAGCCCTTCTATATGGGGTGGAATTTGGCTGAATTTTATTTGTGAAGTAATCATGATGTGCACAGCGTAGCCATTGTATCGAGCGAATGCATAATTGATTGAATACCATCATTTACACCCCCATTATGCAGGAAAACGGGAACGCTTTCATATCGAAGTGGACAATGGATGACAATGCAGCCCCTTCGGACAATGGATGCTCCTGTCGAATTCAAAATGCAGGCTATTGCCAATATCCTGGAACGTTCCTAATTATTACACCACAATTGCGATGACATCATGGCAAGCAATGCAATGAAAATGATTGAAATACGCAGCGTCCCCAATATGATTAATAAACATCATTTTGTCAATGTTTCGTCACAGTAGCTTCGCGACAGCTTGTGCACGCGCAACCAAATGCAAAACAAATTTTAGCCATTGCAAAATGTCTGGATTTAACATTGATTGAACTGTACTCTAGATATATTCCTCACCGGAAGTCACCGGATAAAAACTTAAGCTTGTACCTGAGTGAAATGTCCTCCACCGAGCTTCAGACGCCAATTGTCCTAGAAGTCCAGGGGCGGCGAGAATGTGCACCTTCGAGCCGCGTTCGGACGCCAAAACTCAGGACATATTCATGTATGATGCTTTTTCAAGGTGCTTGGACATGAAAGATCAATGCCAAAATGAAATCAATCTAAGATGCAAATATGAATTTGATCGTACTTCCACGGTCGTAGTTCCACGTAACATGTGTACTGCATATACGTCTGTCGATTTACAACTCAGTCAAATGTTAGGGTGAAGATCTGGCCTCAATTTAATGGGGTCTGAAAGTTGATCAAGATGTAGATGGCGCTGGGAGTCACTGGTCACCCAGCCTTCTTTGGCGAACCTAAAGCGCTATGTTTTGTGGGTTAGGGAGGGCAGAATCTTTATATTTAAAAAGCCTATTGTACATGTTGTAAACAGCGTATGTTGTTTGCGCGTATTTAATTATGTTGAATGTACTTCAGACACGTTTAGTTTGCTGGAATATTTACCATTAGTGCGCTAGAAATTAGCAGAAGCAAGCCAGAAGTATGGGTATATGTGCGGTTCCCGGCTGCCATAAACGTGATCCATCTATCAGGTTTCCAGCAGACTGCAAGGTAAGAAGGCAGAAAATTGATTTGAAAAACAACTATTGTTTGACTGCCTTTCTGTAAAAGACGTAGTGGGAACCATTTAGGAAGGCACTGGTAAGGTACCTAGGCACATTAGGTACCAAGCAGGGTGGGAATTAAGGCACTTCTTAAGAGATTTTATCTCTGAAAACATTTCTGCACTCCGGGTTCATACTGGATAGGATGGGCTTCACATGTACTCCGACACAAATGTGGGAACAAAGATATGAATAAAAACAAACAGAAATACGCCCAAAAATGCCGGTTATTACACTTACGGTCACCACTCAAACTAACCACTTTTTTTGTAGCAGTCAGCAGCCGGACCACATCCTCACACACTCCATCAATCTCAACCACCGATTGCTGAACCTCAATTTCCTCAAATCTCAACCTCAATTGCCGACAACAACGCGCCGACTACAACTTGCAAAAAGATGCGCATGCGCACTGAGTACACTGTTCTCCGGCTTTGGAGCCGCGTCTCGGAAAAGCTGTGTTGCTGCCACCCTATAGTGGGAAAGTTTGACAGTTTTAAGAGACGTTCTCCGGAGGCCCGGAGGGCACCGATCAGAATTGGCTGCGTTAGCGTTTTCTGTTACGAAATCTGTCCGTCAACTAATCAATGTCAGGTAATTTGTATATGACGTCATAACCATTAGCAACTTTGAACACATGGTTAACAGTGTCCACACAAGTTAACAGTAAACACAAGACCTTGACTGATGGACTGATCCTTTGATTTGATCACATCCAACTGTGGCGTGTGCGGTAGCGGAGTTGCGTTCGTATTACGTGGGAAATTGGCTGCGTTGGCAGGTATGCGCTCTGAGCTGAGGGTGAAGTGTGAAGTATTTTTGTTTGTTTTTCATATGGCTAGCCTTGTACTGAGCCAAAAGTGAAAGGAAAGCGCATTGCTCCTGTGAGTTACGAGAAACGAAACAGTGCTGATTATTACGAGTCACTGCCGGGCGGTGCCATCCATTGTTCACTTCCTTGTTCCTATGTTTTGATATTTCATCTGACCAAAAATGAGAATGATATTACTTATGCATATTATGTAGGTCTGAGTTAGGTTTTTCTGTTCAGTTACTGGTAAACAGATTCCATGCATAAAAATAATGTCATGAAAATGTACTCCGGAAGATATCGGTTTGCACTCCGACTCCCAACCCGGAAAGTAAGTTTCCCACTCTGGTACCAAGGTAAGTACCTATCTATTGTCCAGACTGTAAAGTATGGCACCAGGTTAACTGGAGCACATCAGCCCACAGTGAAAATATGTACCAATCCACACCAAGGGTGAGAAATTGACTCCAATCTGCACCCCCCCCCCCCCCAATCCATAGCCAGGAATTTGTCATGGCTAATACCTAACATGCTAAGATTGGATTGTTAGCCTACTTAATTTGAAACTAATAATTTGAGTTCCACCCATAAATTATGTTCAGTCAAATTAATTTCACCAAAATTGCATTGCAGGTTAGGTTGGGCAGTGGGTATCTGGTCACCTAGAGCTAGGTACCTTACCAAGGTAGTTGTTCATATGGGCCCCATTAGGGGCCCACACCCACCTCTCAGGGAGCCTGCACTGCTTGGGGCACTGACTCCCAGGGGCCCACATCTCTTGTGGGTCCCACATGCTGCTTACCTTACCTTACCTTACCTTAAGTACCTATTGTCGGGTAAAAATTACGCCAAAAAGTTGGTCCTGATTATAACAAAACATTACCCTTTCCTTATCTCAGTCCTGTTGATCCAGATTAGAGTCGTTAGCAAAAAGAGAATAAGGAAAATCACCCACACAAACACACACAGATGCACATATAACATGCACCCATGCATACACAACACCCACACCCCACACTCACCCAACAAATCTTACCAAAAACCAGCACATGCATTTTTAACAGTAGGTGGGTAGAGATCTCTTACCTCTGGACCAGCTCTTCCTTCCTGCCCTTTGTGGATGCATGCCTTTCCCTTAATAAGCTTGAAAGTTGAGGTGTTGTGAAACTCCCATAAAATCCCTATCACTATTCAAGTCCATAATTGCGCCTAGTAGCTACCACCGTAACGTGCAGTCAATAGCAAAGCACTTGCCAGCTCAGACGCGTATGTTCTACCCAAGCTAGTGGCCAGAGTCCGATAATTGGCGAGTTCCTGGCACACTGTAACCCATGAACAACCTTTCTTCAACACAATATTTCCGAAATTCTTGGCCTAAATGACATGCAACCCTAATAAAAGCCACATGCCAACACCGACTCCCGGCAACCCCACGCAAAATGCACGGCAAAGATGGCCGACGCCTCCTCGTCGGGTGACCATTGCGTACAGCGCCGCCCTGGTGGCCAAATCGTAGCTTTCAGACCCCATTGTGATAATACAAAGCGTGCGCATGAACTACGACTTCGTTCTACAATTACCAGTGCAAAATATTGCATTACTCTTACATATTGAAAATGTTGTAATATATAACTTCATCACGGATAATCGATATTATTCAACATCATTCAATGAGGTTCCTGATATACTGAAATGAAATCGGCTTTGCTTTGTACTTGAAGCGCAGGACTTGTATCACTCGCAACCGAATCTAGAACCGATCTCACCATTATATTCGCATGAGCCGACTAAAAAACGGATGCATATATATATATATATATATATATATATATATATATATATATATATATATATATATATATATATATATATATATATATATATATATATATATATATATATATATATATATATATATATATATATATATATATATATATATATATATTTTTTATATATACTACATATATAATAAATATATCTACATATATATAAATATATATATACATATATATATATATATATATATATATATATATATATATATATATATATATATATATATATATATTTATATATATATATATATATATATATATATATATATATATATATATATATATATATGTACATATATATATAGATGTGTGTGTGTGCGTGTGCGTGTGTTGGTACATCGAATATTTCCATGTCCTGCGACCATGTTCAAGCTCCAATTTGAATAGCATGTTTCCTTTAACACGCGCCCTGGAGGGCCTGTGAAAATAACGTGCACTGGAAGGGAGGGGGCGGATTCCGCACGCCCCCCTCCTAATATCTCGGCTGCTAGTGCAGCTAGAGGAACGAAATTCGCAGAGTAGATGGGTACGGTGGTGAACTCTATTATGTGAAAATTTCATGACCTTAGATCAATATCTTCAAGGTCAAATGAGGTCAAATTTGCAATATTTCCTGGTATTGCGTGGCTTGACTTGTCATCGTTATGGATCGCTGTGATCGTGTCTAAATGCTCCAAAATGGGCATCAATGATGTTTTGGACATTACTAATGATGCAATGCAGATGCTAGGCCCAACATTTAACCTCAGGTCACCTATATAACACCACTTTATAAGGTCAGTTACCTGTTCCAGTTACCGGAACCGGGCCGCCCGCCCGACTGCTCCGTCGGGCAGCTCGGAGCAATCGGCTTCGTGAAGAAAGGAGCGAAGTACATGAATAAAGTATGGAAACGCAATGACAAACAGTACAAATGACAAACAGTAGTGTATTTATGACAACATTCCAGTTGATCAAGTTGGTTCCATTAACATGTTATAAACATGACCTGACTTGACCTCGGTGACCTAACATGACACTGAAACTATATACCATATCAATATACATCAAACAAGTCGCTAGTGTTGCCAAGAACACTTCCCTTTTGCGAATATACGGGAAGCGCCCAGTCTTCCCGGTCAAATTATCACACCCCGTCTCGGGGTGGGGACATTATAAGCCCCCCTATGAAAAATAGGTGTAGACACCAGCCCAAATTTAGCCTATTGTGTATAAGGACATGTGGCGCATCTCCTCCATTCCAAGGGGTTGAAAAATAAGCTACGATCTGAGAAAGAGGGAATTAACTACCCGTAAGTAAAGATGAATGACCTTAATCGATATTTCTTGTTTGCCCAACTCGCATTCACATCTATTCATTAATTTTATTCCGCTGGTGAGTTAGTGGTTCCGAACGGGTGCCCACAGAAAATTAGCTCCGACAATTTAAGGGCTCAGAACCGTTCGACAGGATTTAAGAAGTGGTGAAGCCAATCCTAGGAGCCTGGGATCCCTTTCCTGCATTTTGTTGGGGGACACTCAAACACCCACGAGGAGAGTTGATAGAAGGGTTCGCTTTCCAGCGAGGTTCACTCAGATGCTGGAAGGTAGCGCTCTTACTTTAATAATTCCTTTTAGAAGGGGACTCTCCTCCAGTGCGGGGCATCCCTTTCCAGTGAAGGACCCCTCTTTCCGGACAGGCACTCCTCATGGCTCATGGCGAACGCCACTGAGATTTAGGGATTCATAGGGAACCTGCCCCATGTGGACCGGTTGGAAATTCACACAGAGCCGTTGATGGTGTACCATTTCTTACGTTGATGCCCTTGGTTGCGCAACTGCGACTGCTGCTTGGTCGCAGGCCGGCGCTATCCCAGGCGTTGAGTGGTGACGGCGCATTTATTCGTGGTGTGCACGATACTATTGCTGCCCACACCGCAGAAACAACATATTCAACGCGGGGTGACCAAATAGACTGATGCATATACCTGGGACCAGATAATGCAAACTGACCAATATTGAACATTCAGAACTAAATTAAGACAGAACAGACAGAGGCAGCGTAAGAGCAAGAGCAAGAGCAAGAGCAAGAGAGAGATAGAGAGAGAGAGAGAGAGAGAGAGAGAGAGAGAGAGAGAGAGAGAGAGAGAGAGAGAGAGAGAGAGAGAGAAGAGAAAGAGAAAGAAAAAAAAAAATATATATATATATATATATATATATATATATATATATATATATATATATATATATATATATATATATATATATATATATATATATATATATATATATATATATATATATATATATATATATATATATATATATATATATATATATATATATATATATATATATATATATATATATATATATATATATATATATATATATATATATATATATATATATATATATATATATATATATATATATATATATATATATATATATATATATATATATATATATATATATATATATATATATATATATATATATATATATATATATATATATATATATATATATATATATATATATATATATATATATATATATATATATATATATATATATATATATATATATATATATATATATATATATATATATATATATATATATATATATATATATATATATATATATATATATATATATATATATATATATATATATATATATATATATATATATATATATATATATATATATATATATATATATATATATATATATATATATATATATATATATATATATATATATATATATATATATATATATATATATAGAAGAAGAAAAAAAAAAAAAAAAAAAAAAAAAAAAAAAAAAAAAAAAAAAAAGAGAAAAAAGAGAGAGAGAGAGAGAGAGAGAGAGAGAGAGAGAGAGAGAGAGAGAGAGAGAGAGAGAGAGAGAGAGAGAGAGAGAGAGTTCTGGTATTAATTTGGTTCCACCTATATTTGGTAGCAGAGTAAGTAATGCAGCATTGCCGCCGATGAGACAATAGAGAGCACCTTTCATGTCGAGTAATCTTGCAGAACATTAAAAGCGGTAATGATAATTTAGAACGTTTTAACGAATCTCTTCAGTTTAAACATTGTTCTGAAATTTACAGCGTTTTGTTCAGAACCTGTTCTTTCCGGGATCCGATCCACCTCCAATGGCTTAGCACAAATCGAATAGGCTTTGCATGGAAAGTAGAAGCGCAGCCCCCTTAGAAACTAAAAAATACGGTAGATGAAGCAAGAAATCTTGAGGTTTTCACCACGCAAATCCCAAAACCTTCTGCCCACTACGAGAGCCGAAAGCTATCCCTTGTCATTACATTTGTTTCGGTTCCCCCTTAAAAAAAAATATTCTGGCTGCACCAAGGATATAGAAAGAATAGCCTTTCCCACGGCTCTTGAAATGCTTCCTTACCTCAGTCATGACCAGCCAGACCTGTAGACTTTTGGTCAATCTCTCTTGGAGTCTGCGAATGCTGAGAGGGAACCAAAACTTTGCATGCGCCACATGTGAAGATGGCTTCCAGCTATTTGCATCCAAATGAAATCATTTCAAGCTGATAAAATAGCACAGTTCTGTGAGTTCAGTTCACTTTTAGTTAGAGAGTATGGCAGTACTTAGACGCCGTCAGTGAGCATGCTTCACATTAATACACCGGCTGAGTGGAATGACCAGCTTCCACCAATAGAAATGGTCGTTACAGTCGCTGGCTGTCTGTGATTGGTTGGCAATTTCGCCCATCGCTATCAAAAAGTAATTAGTTATACGTCATACCAAGTGCTTCATCTCGGTTCCGGTCGGAGACCAGGAACGATATTCTGTCAGGAAAGCTTGCAAAAAGCTGGCAGCATAGGTGGACACGATAAGAAGTGCGGGTAACTTTGGATAAAATCAGTGTATTGAACAGCATAATGGGAATATATCTTCATATTTTTAGTTATCTGAGATATTCCAATCTGCAAAATGGCATCTATATCAAAGTAGACTCATATTTCGATGAACTCAGTATCCCTATATATATATATGATACTAGCATCGCCTCATCTATGTTCGGTATCGTACAGAACCGATATTTGCATTGTTAACAGCCTAAGTGAGTGCCTCATTGTCCCAGTGTTTATCTCGACGCCAGTCTTCGAACGAATGGCTTGACAATGTCTAAAGATGTACTGCATGGCTTATAAATTGTAAATACTCACCGGTATGCGAGAAAAACACCAGTGAATGTGAAAAAAAGAAAAACACCAGTGAATGTGAAAATTGCCATGGGCGGGTGGGGAGGCCAGGCGGCAGCAATACACGTCCGATCACGTGGAAGAGCTGACGTGTCGGCTGGCCAGCCGGCTGCGATAGCCATGGGGGACGGCGGCGGTGCGGGCGCGTTGGACCAGGCTGACAGGAAAAGCTAGCCATTTGGTGGATGCCACATCATGTGGAACGCGCCTGCATTTCATGGTAGGTTCATTTAGTTTGGTGGCAGTTTCTGATGTTGAGCAGTACAGGAAGTTCTGGTAAACTTGACGTGAACAGCACCGAATTAATGAAAGAATTTATGCTTTTAGTCGCAATAGACGAAGGCATAGTTTGAAACAAACAAATAACACACTTCGATACAGGTTAATCGTTACCGGTCCACCTTGATTGACTTAGCAGCAAAGAAGTCTTGTAATATTTGACCCGATAACACATGCATATTCGGAAAGAGCATTTGGTAGGCCGATGGCATGAATAGTTATAGCACTAGCAGGTAACATCCATCGACGGCACGTAGACACCCTGCCGAATTGAAGCTATGAAATGGGCGGCTATGATTGCTAATGAGGACAAAATTTGTAGTTTTCTATCTCACTGAATTGTTCGAGAGCATCCGTGCTGGTTCTTTTCCCTTGATGCCATGCAGCTATTTCTGTTGTTATCACATTCACTGCGATCCAGCAAGCGAATGCCGGTTCCGATATGTGTTCTGTCCCGATGTTTACTCTGTTCTGAGATCCATTCTGTTTCAATATCCGCTGTATGGCGATATCTGCTGTGTGGTGATACCTTCTATGACCAGCTATCTGTTATGTTCCGAGATCTTGTTCCCCTGTCGGCTGCGGTGCTGCCGGCGCGCCCACGTGTCATCTCAGACGCACAACTAACATCCGGGCGGTGTTCGGGCGGTATTCGGGCGGCATTCAGGAGGTTTTCGGGCGACATTCGGGCGATATTCGGGCGATATTCGGGCGGTATTCTGGCAGTATTCACGCAGTATTCGGGCAGTATTCGGGCAGTATTCAGGCAGTATTCGGGCGGAATTCGGGCGGCATTCGGACAGTATTCGGGCAGTATTCGGACAGTATTCTATCGATATTCGGGCAGTATTCGGGCGGTATTCTGGGGCATTCGGGTAGTATTCGGGCGGTATTCGGGCAGTATTCGGGCAGTATTCTGGCAGTATTCGGGCGGCATTCTGGCGGCATTCTGGCGGTATTCGGGCGATATTCGGGCGGTATTCGGGCGGTATTCGGGCGGTATTCGGGCGGTATTCGGGCGGTATTCGGGCAGTATTCTGGCCGTGTTCGGTGGCAGCACGGACATGCGGTCCGGTCGGCATCAATGCGGCCAGCGGCGCGGTGCCAGTGGCTGTTTCAATGTCTCCACGGTGCTCTGTCGCGGTGGCATTGCGCAGTCAAGCTTGTCGTCGCAGATGGCACACAGGCGCCAGCCTCCCCATCCCCTCGCCCAGACGGGCAGCTCCATTCCCAAGCTTTCAGGTTTGCTTAGCACATTTTCTACAGCATTTGGTTGATCTTTCAAGTCAGGTCAAGCAGATCAATATCGGGGTGATATTGATGTCGGGGTGCTGTCAGGTCAGTCGTCCTATCCTCGCCTTCAATTGACCAATCAATCAATGTGTTACATCATTATTTGACACACCTCGCATGACATCATGTACATGGCAGATAAGCTCAAGCTGAAATATTGCTGCCTATCCCAAGCGTGTATGAATACAACCAATACCATTCGTCGACAGCACCATGCGTCATACATGGTAGACATATCCGTCGGAGTCCGCTCACCCCTCCGTCGGAAGCACGCTCGGACCCACCAGCGGTACGAGCAGTGAAGTGGTACAGGGTAAATTAACCAAGGTGTTGTGTTAGAGAGAGAGAGAGAAACAGTTGAAGAAGGTGACTCCACCCTCCCCTGATGCTCTTGTTTAATACCGTTAAGCAAAACAATAATATTACACTTTGCTCTTTAGATATTATGTTGCATCGATAAGGTATTATTTGGGTACATGGTGGAGAATCGAAAATGAAATGAGTAGCAGTTGCATTACGGTTTCCAGATGCACAATCTGGAGTGGTAGCTTTGAATTTTGTTTTGGATTGCAAACTGTGTAGAATTAAGCTCTGTCATTCTTAATCTGAGTCAAGTGCATGGATCTATGTCATAGAACAGCTAAACCTGATTATTTTCAACATGCTGAATGACGACACTCAGGGAATGATAATTAGGGACACGGAACGAAAACCAGATACATTCCACGGTAATCAGCAATTTTTTAACTATTATAATCCGACCTTTTCCTCAATCATGCTTTTAAAATCGTTGCTCATTTTCGAGAGAAAAATGGAACGTTTTCCACTCGAATTTTGGACACTTACTAGATCGCAAATGAATTCGACGTGCACATTTGCCCCGACTTAGCCATTTTACCTCGCAATACTCTGCATTGTAGCCGGCGAAGCGGCCTGAATACGTGCCGGCTTTGGAAACCTTCAACCTTGGGATACTTCAGGTCATATCTTAGCCATCTGAATTGACATTGACGTGCAACGTGGAACACTATTAGAAGACATGGTTGGCCATTGCGCGTACTCCTATCTACTTTAAGACAACTGGATAGTCATGCAGTTATGCGAGTAACATTTTCTGGTAACAATATTAATTTAGCCTAGGTGCCTAGCCGGAAGAACTTTTTGCATCTCGAAGCTTCATTGGCATATTTATATTCACCCATACTATGCTTTGCACTGTGTCTTGCATGTATCACCTGATTATGGAAAATGTTTAAATGCACGTTTAAAAAAAGCGCACTAACGCGAAGCCATGATCTGATGTTAACCTGCCATACCACAAGAACGCTGGAAGATCGGAACTGCATTCTTGTGTACCTGATCATATGATGTGATCATCAGTACCTGATTATGTGTGATCATCAGTTGTAGGACCGCAGGCCACATATCGGAGCAACACCCTGATCCGCATCCTGATCAACATCCTGATCAACATCAACATCAACATCCTGATCCGCACACGCTGGAAGATCGGAACTGGATTCTTGTGTACCATGTGTGATCATCAGTTGTAGGACCGCAGACCACATATCGGAGCAACACCCTGATCCGCATCCTGATCAACATCCTGATCAACATCAACATCAACATCCTGATCCGCACACGCTGGAAGATCGGAACTGCATTCTTGTGTACCATGTGTGATCATCAGTTGTAGGACCGCAGACCACATATCGGAACAACATGCTGATCCGTTCAGGACTTCTCTTAGAAAAAGCTCAGAGGGCTGGGTAAGTTCATGCCCGCCCTGTGATACTAAGAGATTTCCTTCTTGCAAGTCTTAATTGATCAGTCATTGCGTATTAGCTAGGGACATTCATATACAAGTCCACCTATTACCTCAGACTTCTGGATGCAAATCTTCTTCTAATCGAATAAAAACGTTAAAGTGTTGGTAATGCAATGGTTTACATCTTCGGAAATTAATTCGACTCACCTCGTTTGTATTGGCAGCTACATGCGGTGCGTGTTTAATTGTGTAATTCGGTGGAATTCAAATGAAAGTGTGGTGCATATTTATGTACATGCACGAGAATGTATGCCGTGGTACATTTAGTATTATAAAGAAAACGCCTTGAGCGTAGGCATGAAGTAGCTCCACACATTTAGAAATAGGTATGCTACAATAAGAAACCGTTCCTGTGAAGGTGTGACTTGGGCACATTTTACTGACATTGCTGAGGTGAAACATTGATGCCATTATTTAGAGTGATGGTGATAGTAATGTACGTCCAGTGTATGGGAAACTGACAAACAGACATGATGTCCTTCCTATGTTTTAAAGCAACGACTGGTGCACGACACGGTTGGAGGACCACCTGACTCTGGAGGGGCCCCTTGGAGCTGAAGAGGTCCCCTGAGCATGGGCACCCCCAACAATAATTGTTGGTCCGTCGTGAAGTTCTGGTTGTGCCCCTGCTGCCACCTAAGCCCTTCAAGTATAAAGGTCAGCACAAAAACACAGCAGCAAAGCATTGGCTCAAATAAATATAGGTACTGTTCCAAAAACTGATCGTGTACATCCCATCCTGATCACGTTTTGTTCACGTATTAACATCTAAAGAAGGTTTGCCGGATGGCTGCATGCCAGCCTATCACTTCCCTACCACATAGAGTAAGTTTATCTGGGTGTGCACATAATGGTAGCACTACATAATAAACAAACAAGAGTTCCAGAGCTGGGTAAGGGGTGAAATGATGGCAGTAACCTTAATCATCTTGACAGGGGGTCGGCTAGCCTTTTGCCACCCCATATCCTCAGTCCTGCTTGGAGGTGTCGATCGTGAAGGCGGTGTTTACCCTGAACGTGTGGTTTGTCGCCGAGGTGTCGCATCCGTGAACGTGTTCACCGTCAACGTGTGGTTTGTTGCCGAGGTGTCGTATCCGTGCAGGTGTTCATCGTCAACGTGTGGTTTGTCGCCGAGGTGTCGTATCCGTGCAGGTGTTCACCGTCAACGTGTGGTTTGTCGCCGAGGTGTCGTATCCGTGCAGGTGTTCATCGTCAACGTGTGGTTTGTCGCCGAGGTGTCGTATCCGTGGACGTGTTCATCGTCAACGTGTGGTTTGTCGCCGAGGTGTCGTATCCGTGCTGGTGTTCACCGTCACCGTGTGGTTTGTCGCCGAGGTGTCGTATCCGTGGACGTGTTCATCGTCAACGTGTGGTTTGTCGCCGAGGTGTCGTATCCGTGCAGGTGTTCACCGTCACCGTGTGGTTTGTCGCCGAGGTGTCGTATCCGTGCAGGTGTTCACCGTCACCGTGTGGCTTATCGCCGAGGTGTCGTATCCGTGGAGATGCTACTAGCCGTGATATTAGCTTGCCGTGAAGGTGCTGGTGTTCGTCTGACAGTACGAACGTTGTATTTCGTTGTTGCGGATGTGCGTCGCGTGGGTGCAGAATCTCATTCTGTCGAGGAAGTCCTTTTATACTCAGGTTCTAATGCAGAAGTAATTACAATCGTGGATCAGGATCCATCTGAATAGGGAGGCGTCGCCTCCATCTTCAGTAGTGACAACATCCATTGGTTGTGTGTAGTGCGATCTTCACTATACGTGTACTTGTAGTCAAGGGCGTCGCCACCGGGGGCAGGGAGGGGGCAGTCGCCCCCCCTGTCGTGAGACTGGGGGGCGCCGCCCCCTGAAATTTGAGGAGGCCCCTATCCGGAAATGCACAGGAAAAAAGTGAGCAAGGAGGCCGACGAGACATGAGAGGAGGCCTCCAAGACGTGAGAGGAGGCCCCTAATTCGAAGAAGGAGTCACCTAGGGGAAGATAGCAGGCCCCAGAAATCAAGAGAGTGCCAATAATTGGCGCGGAGACCACCAGGAATGCAAAAGGGCCCCCAGGATTGAAAAGGAGGCCCCCGTGATTACAAAGGAGGTCCCCAGGATTGTAAAGGAGACCCACAGAATTGCAAAGGAGGCCTCCAGGATTGCAAATGAGGCCCCAGGATTGCAAAGGAGGCCCCCGTGATTACAAAGGAGGTCCCCATGATTGCAAAGGAGGCCCCCAAGATTGCAAAGGAGGCCCCCAGGATTGCAAAAGAAGCCCCCAGGATTGCGAAAGAGGCCCCCAGGATTGGAAAGGAGGCCTCCAGGATTGCAAAGGAGGCCTCCAGGATTACAAAGGAGGCCCCCAGGATTGCAAGGGTCAGGGCGAGTCAGCCAGTATCGTCGCCTCGCTCAACAAACAGCAGGTAGGAGGATGTAGGAATAGGGGGACAATTAAACAAATAAATACAATCCAATGGAGAAATGATGACCTTGTGAGCTCGACATTCTTTTCGTGAGGAAAATTAAGCGCGTGTTCTCTTGTTTTGGCCTTGCATCAGCGAAGGTTCTTCACCACAAACGTCACGTTCCGTGGCGGGGAAAAATCAACGTAACTGAACTAGCGATTGCGTGCCCGAAAATGTCAGCCATTTGCAGGACAAAGCTAAGATGGCTTAAATTTAACTGGCTGTTTCTTCCACACCGATCTAGATCGCCAATTCAAATTCACATGTACATGTTTCCACTTTCTTCACGCATACGGCTCAAATCTTGCAAATTTACTTTCTACTTCCAAAACGCGCTAAATCGACTAGCAAATGAGACGTAGAAAAACACATCCTTCCACTTGAATCCATAGACGAAGAAATGGCTAGCGAAGGATGCCTCCAGGCTAGCGAAGGATACCTCCAGGCTAGCGAAGGAGGCACCCAGGATTGCAAAGGAGGCCCCCAGGATTGCAAAGGAGGCAAAGGAGGCCCCCAGGATTGCAAAGAGGCCCCAGGCTTGCGAAGGAGGCCCCAGGATTACAAAGGAGGCCCCCAAGATTGCAAAGGCCCACAGGATTACAAAGGATGCCCCCAGGATTGCAAAGGAGGCCCCCAGGAATACAAAGGACTCCAGGATTGCAAAGGAGGCCCCCATGATTGCAAAGGAGGCCCCAGGATTCCAAAGGAGACCCCCCAGGATTGCGAAGGATGCCTCCAGGCTAGCGAAGGAGGCCCCCCAGGATTGCAAAGGAGGCCCCCAGGATTGTAAAGGAGGCCCACAGGATTGCAAAGGAGGCCACCAGGATTGCAAAGGAGGCCCCCAGGATTGCAAAGGAGGCCACCAGGATTGCAAAGAGGCCCCCATAATTGCAAAGGAGGCCCCCAGGATTGCAAAGGAGGCCCCCAGGATTGCAAGGGAGGCCCCAAGGATTGCAAGAGACTGCATGATTACAAAGGAGGCCCTCATGATTGCAAAGGAGGCCCTCATGATTGCAAAGGAGGCCCCCAGGATTGCAAAGGAGGCCCCAAGGATTGCAAAGGACTCCAGTATTGCAAAGGAGGACCTCATGATTGCAAAGGAGGCCCCCAGGATCGCAAAGGAGGCCTCCAGGATTGCAAAGGAGGCCACCAGAATTGCAAAGCAGGCTCCCGTGATTACAAAGGAGGCCCCATGATTGCAAAGGAGGCCCCCAGGATTGCAAATGCCCACAGGATTACAAAGGAGGCCCACAGGATTGTCAAGGAGGCCTCCAGGATTGCAAAGGAGGCCCACAGGATTATCAAGGAGGCCCCCAGGATTGCAAAGGAGGCCCACAGGATTGCAAAGGAGGCCCCAGGATTGCAAAGGAGACCCCCAGGATCGCAAAGGAGGCCTCCAGGAGTGCAAAGGAAGCTCCCAGGATTGCAAAGGAGGCTCCCGTGATTACAAAGGAGACCCCCATGACTGCAAAGGAGGCCCCCAGGATTGCAAAGGAGGCCCACAGGATTACAAAGGAGGCCCCCAGGATTGCAAAGGAGGCCCACATGATTGTCAAGGAGGCCTCCAGGATTGCAAAGGA
Organism: Ashinkailepas kermadecensis; assembly: GCA_034440615.1. NCBI lineage: Eukaryota > Metazoa > Arthropoda > Thecostraca > Neolepadidae > Ashinkailepas > Ashinkailepas kermadecensis. The sequence continues at coordinate 5,984 of JAOTOM010002331.1, read as the reverse complement.
GGCTCACAGGATTATCAAGGAGGCCCCCTGTGATTGCAAAGGAGGCCCCCATGATTGCAATGGAGGCCCCCATGATTGCAAAGGAGGCCCCCAGGATTGCAAAGGGGGCCCCCAGGATTGCAAAGGAGGCCACCAGGATTGCAAAGAGGCCCCCATGATTGCAAAGGAGGCCCCCAGGATTGCAAGGGAGGCCCCAAGGATTGCAAGAGACTGCATGATTACAAAGGAGGCCCTCATGATTGCAAAGTAGGCACTCATGATTGCAAAGGACGCCCCCAGGATTGCAAAGGAGGCCCCAAGGATTGCAAAGGACTCCAGTATTGCAAAGGAGGCCCTCATGATTGCAAAGGAGGCCCCCAGGATCGCAAAGGAGGCCTCCAGGATTGCAAAGGAGGCCACCAGGATTGCAAAGGAGGCTCCCGTGATTACAAAGGAGGCCCCATGATTGCAAAGGAGGCACCCAGGATTGCAAATGCCCACAGGATTACAAAGGAGGCCCCCAGGATTGCAAAGGAGGCCCACAGGATTGTCAAGGAGGCCCCCAGGATTGCAAAGGAGGCCCACAGGATTACAAAGGAGGCGCCAGGATTGCAAAGGAGGCCCACAGGATTATCAAGGAGGCCCTCCAGGATTGCAAAGGAGGCCCACAGGATTGCAAAGGAGGTCCCAGGATTGCAAAGGAGACCCCCAGGATCGCAAAGGAGGCCTCCAGGAGTGCAAAGGAAGCTCCCAGGATTGCAAAGGAGGCTCCCGTGATTACAAAGGAGACCCCCATGACTGCAAAGGAGGCCCCCAGGATTGCAAAGGAGGCCCACAGGATTACAAAGGAGGCCCCCAGGATTGCAAAGGAGGCCCACATGATTGTCAAGGAGGCCTCCAGGATTGCAAAGGAGGCCCACAGGATTATCAAGGAGGCCCCCTGGATTGCAAAGGAGGTCTACAGGATTGTCAAGGAGGCTATCACATCAAATATATCACATCAAGACCTTTAATAAAATAGAACTCGATGTCCAAACGTTCACACCGAGACTCGATCGAATGGACCCCAGCACCGGAAAATTAAGAACAGTTCCGGCAAAAATTACCCGGAGGGCATTTATACTCCGAAAGGTGCCATCGGCTGAACAAAAAACTCCTTCGGTGGCCGCAGTGGCATATCAAAGGGGCAAATTCCCTCTCCCTCCTAAGAGGGATATGCTCCCAAGAATCGAGCCCAGGCCCCCAAAAGTCGCGCTGGGGCCACACAAATTCGCGTCCGTCCACCAGAATTCGCGTAGGGGCTCCAAGTCAATGTGGCGGGCCCCAGAAAACTCGCTCCGAGGCCTGAATATCTGCAACAGGAACCGCCAAGATCGCGTTGGGGCCACAGCTAAGTACAACGCGCCCCGCAAACTCGAACCGGTCCCACCAAATATCGCGCTCGGACCCATAATTCCCATCGGTAGTACCACAAATTTGGTCTGGGCATCAAAAATTCACGTCGGGGCTGCCAACAATTGGCGTCTAGGGCTCCACATAAGCACCGTGTGACCCCCAAAGTCGCATTGGTATCCGAAAAAGAAAGCCGGAGCCCTCGAAAATAAGGAGGGATTCCAAAATAAGTCCGGGTCAGGAAAATTGTTCCGGAGCACCGAACATATCATCAGATGCCTTGAAAAATCGCGTACGGCATCGAAAAACATACCGGAGCTCGAAGAAAATCGAGGTGAGATGGAAAAACATGGCGCCAGGGACTCGAAAAATGAGGCCGAGATTCGGAATTTAAAGAAAATTCAGAAGAGGTCCACAAAAATCGCGTTGACCCCGGAAAACTGGCGTTGGGTCCCCGGAACCACGCGCCTGGGGGCGATAAGTTGCGCTAAGACCCAGAAATATCGCACCGAAGACCCAAAATCGTACTGGGCCCCCACAAATGTGCGTCAGAAGGCCCAAATAAACACAGCGGGACCCTAAGAGCACAACGGGGACCGAAAATGTAACTGTCTCTTCAAAGCGCAGTCTGGCAAAAAGCGACAGGGCCCTAAAACATGCGTTGCAGCCATAAATAAATATAGCGTGAACTCTAAAAAAAACACAAAAAACACCGGAAGCTCTCAAGGCACACAGGGGCCATGCGACCGCACAAGGGCCTGAAAAGAGGCTGGGGTCGCAATAAGCAACATGGTCCCAGAACGAACAAAAATACTGGGCACTAAATAAATACATTGAGATCATTGAAAGCGCCCCGACAACTAAGAAAAATCATCCGTGCACAAAGAAGCAACAAAACCCTAAAACGAGCAGGGGGTTTCGAAAATGCATTGGGCCTCTAACAAAAATGGATTGGAGCCCTAAGACACATCCGTAGGCGAAGAAATACGAAACGGGTCCAAAGAAGCACACTCAGGCAGGGCCTCGGTTCGGTAGCCAATCTGGAAGCATGTTTAATCAAAGATATGAGGTGCATCAAAGCTCAGCGGGTATCCGCATTTCTTCATCATAAAATATGAGAAGTGGGGAACTAATGATCGAATTTAATTAATCGAATTTTCGCAGCGAACGCCCATACAAAGCATTTCATCACGTCAGATAAGGCGCAAGTCTCTCATGTGGCAGCAATTAGCAAAGTGTAGCAGGCCTAGCAGAAACCGTAGCATCGCACGAAGTGTGGCCAATGCGCAAGATGGCTGTGCACGTGCACGAACGTTGGCGTCGCGGCGACCGGGCGCTATGAACTGGAATGTCTGAAATTGGGAAATTTTACATTTTAATGTAATTTGTATTGGTGTAATTTCAGCAGTGTGAGGTGACTTATTAAGGGATACCAAAAGAATACATTCGAACAGGATGGGGGAGCCATGGTTGAAATCCGACGAATCAGAAACGATAGTGGTAGTTTAGGCCCCTCGACAGGATAATTTAGTTGGTCACTAATTATTTTATATAAAAAGGTCCCCTTTGACAAAATAGTGGTCGGAATCGGAAGACTTTTTATTGAGTAGGTGGACCCTCCAAATACGTTTGCCCCCCTCCCCTTGACGCAAATATAGGTACGTCACTGGCACTGGCGGATCCAGGGGGGCATTCCGGCCATGGCCCCCCAAGCGCTTCAAAGGGGGGGCATATTGTCTTTTGGCCCCCCCAAACCAATAAAAGTAAACTAAATTAAAATGCAGTAACCTTTGCTGAGGTTACAAAATAGCTTTCCGGGTGAAATAATCTCCAATTTTAAAGGTATTTTGTGATGATTGTTTTGAAGTCCAATATGGTAGCATAGTAGATTCTGACGCATCGAGGGTTCTATGCTGTTGAAGTTCTGCTTACAGCAAGAGATGGCGAAATCAGCAGTTTCATTATTCCTTCGTCAGATAGGTTCATGAAGTTTGTTTAGCCAGTAACGGGCAAGCGGACCCAGTGAGCCAGATTTCGAAAGCGGAATTTGAACAGGATGTTTTGTGCGAGTGACCAGTTGAGCCCAGTTGAGCAGCATGTTTCGTATGTTGGTGTTGGGGTTGCTAAGATGAAGAGACAGGCTACATTCACTAGCGGATCAAGGGAGGGGCCATTCCGGCCATGGCTCCCCGAAGCGCTTAAAAGGGTCTTTTTGGCCCCCGAAACCAACGGAAGTAAACTGAATGAAAATGCAGTAACCTTTGCCGAGGTTAAAAAATATCGTCTGGATGAAAGTATCTCCAATTGTAAAGGTATTTTTATAATTGTTTGGAAGCCAATATGGTAGCATAGTACATTCTGACACGCATCGAGGGTTCTATGCTGCTCAAGTTCTGCTTACAGCAAGAGTTGAAAAAATCGGATCTGCCAGTGTGTACACGTGCACGAACGTTGACGTGGCACAAGACGTTGAACGTGAACATGAACGTTTTGGTAAACAAGAACACAAATCCCGTAACTTAGAAGCGGTGGAGGTAGACTGGGGCCCCTACACAGGAAATTATGTTGTCATTAATTATTATTGTAAAATATGGGTCCATTTGACAAATAATGGTAGAAATCCGATGCTTTTAACCAAAAATAGTGGGAGCATGGGCACCCTCCAAATCCCTTCGACCCCTCCTCTGATGCAATTCCTAAGTACGCCACTGGGGGAGGGGGGGCTGACGCCGAAAACAGGAAGTTGCCCCCACCCTAAACCGGTGGGCTAGATCCGCCAGTGCATTTGCTTATTTATACCCTGGTATGGCTCAGTTCTCAGCGGAAAAAAAAGATTCTTGCTATTGCGCTTTGCGTAAATGATGCACCATGCCAAGAACAAACAATACATCAATATGAAGCTATGGTCCCCATTCTGGAACCATACTAAGAGCCTAAAAAAGCAATAGGAGGCCCTAACACAGTGGAGGCCCCCTTTCGGGAGCAGGAGACCCCCGATATCAATATTGCCCCCTGGAAGAATTTCGTGGCGACGCCACTGCTTGTAGTGAAGGTGTCCACATTCCACGGATGAGTGCTAGCGGTAGATACACTCATCCTTCCTCTGGTGTTCACGAGTCCTCCCTCTACCGCAGACGCGTCCTCTCTCTGCTGTGGACATGCATTTCCTCTTCCATGAAGCGCTCTCGCTCGGTTGCGTGCATGTCTTCCTTCTGTGGTGCATAATGTCGATAAATTAGCGCGTCGCAATACGATAGTGTTGCCATCTACCGGCAGTCAGCAAAAGTATTATTGCCACCTGGCGACGGTTAGTGAAACTATGGCTACCACTCGCAGTCTTCCACTATTTGTTATCGTGTAGTTTGGGACTCTTGGCAGTCACGAGTTGTCGAAAGGGTTGGGCTCTAATGTACATCAGGTCGGTGCCATGATGAGGTTATGTTTGTGGTGGTGGTGGTGGGGGTGCTAATGAGACAATCTGAAGCATTTGAAAATAAAAGTTAGCTTAATGCGATTTGAACTGAAATAAATTAAACATCAATATTAGACGATGACATTCGTCGGTTTGACGTTTCCTGGGACGAATTGCCGGAGTATTCAGTGCTATCAGGTGACATATTGTCAGAGCCTACTGATTACTCCGTCGCGCCAGTTTTGGCCTGAATGACTGCTGTTTATTGCAGTTTAATTTTTATTTTCAAGGGGTGACACCCGTCGCTCCTTCCGCTTTTCTTTTCTTTTCTTTTCGAGGGGTGACACCCGTCACCCCGCACGGATTTAATCGTCGTCGTATATTCGTTGTCCGTTGTCTGTGTGTCCTCCGTCTATATTTAAATCGCATTAGGTAGGGTTTTTTCGCCGCGATGGGGAAAAGACGAAAAAGGACACCGACCCATGCTCGCCAACGGACTCAGACTCGGATTTTCCTCCTCTGACCACACCCGACGACCATCGCACGAACACAGACCTGACCCCTGATGCTCCCTCGATTGATGGAAATGTTGATGACCCGCGCCGAACTATTCCCCTCGATGACGTCATGGAAGCCCTTTGCGCCTCGCCGACCCCTGCTCGTCCCAAGACCACGACCTCGCCTCGCAATCCAGACCAGACCATCACTCTCCACGCCGCTGACCCACGCTCGAACCAGACCACTTCATCCCAACCTGAACCTATTGAACCCTATCTCGACAGTCCTGGATCACACATCGTAGTAAAGCCTGTCGAGGAGTCTGTCTCCTTTCGTCGTGTCAACGTTTTCTGGCCAACCAAGCAGCTCCTCGCCATTTGCTCCTTAGCCAATCCTGACATTGAAACCACAGCGAACGGAACCCTCGTCATCAAAACCCAAACCCGAGCCCAGACCAAAGCCCTCCTCCGTACTACCACATTGTGTGGTAAATTCGTAACCATTTCACTCCACTCCAACCGCAATTCCACCAAGGGCACCGTCTTCGCGCCGGAGCTCCGCTTCATGTCTGAGGAAGATATTCAAGCGGAGCTCAGGCCGGAGGGGTGACCCACGTACGCCGCATCACATCCTTCAAAGATGGCCAGAAACGTGACACGAATCTCCTAGTCCTTACCTTCAACTGTACAACTCTTCCCAAGAC
>JAOTOM010002330.1:0-98852 GCA_034440615.1 Ashinkailepas kermadecensis | reverse complement strand
GGACGTGATGGAAACGCGACGCGATCTGTCAGTTTAGCAGGTTTTACCAATGTGTTTTGCGATTGGGAAGAATCGACAGGTGTTGGGTGTGGTACTGCTGATAGATACAGTATCCCAACCACTCAGATCAACTTTTGTTGTACATGCATGGGGATAGACTCGGTCGTGTCTCGCTCTCGCTCTTAATTATATCATTGTCAGTTATTTTTTGGGTTCTTTGGATGCATCAATCATGAGGTCATTTTGAGTCCATATTTCCTGTCGTCCAGAACGTGTAGTTGTGACGCATGTGCTGTAATGACCTGCATCTTCGTCCCCGCTCGCGTTTATTCTGTTGTATTCCTTGCCATTTCCTTGTCGGGGAATGAGGCTGAACCATGCAGACGCTGGTTGATTCACTCCTGGTGACGGTAATGAGGATGTGGCATTTTCAGAAACTGGTGACATATGAGGCACCTCTCGACGCATTATGTAACTAATGCATCACTATGTATGCAAAATACTAGGGTAGCCGACTTCAGACGGCAAAGAAGAAGACAATGGAAGGAAAGCCAATCTCACGAGCCAGGTAGCAGCCTGTCCATTTGTTTTTAAACAAGGTGACACTTTGGACTTTGTGTTCAGTTTTGAAATCATGAGTCATCCTGTTCTCTTGTTTTGTAGTCATATCAAATAAACCCGCCTTGTTTTGATCGATCGACCGATAATTTGAACACAGAGGTCGCACCGCCTCCGTATCACACCGGCCCTGCGGTCTGTTGCTGTCCAGAGGCACACCTGGCGCTGCGTCTTTGTCTAACCTCGTGGCCAGGCGGGGTCGCCGAGCTTGTGACCACCAGCAGTGCGGTACGGGCGTGACTGGTCCGCGGGGCCGAGCACTCGAGTGTGGACCGGCCGTGCGGCGGCCGCGGCGAGTGCGCCACTCGGCCACTCGGGGACGCGTCACGAGTGTTTGTTCGCGGAGTCGTCGCCGACCGGCGTGTGAAGTATTTACGGAGCTGGCGGTGACGCGCTGAGATGGGCGCTGTTTACACAGTGCGGGCCCGGCCGGCGGGCGGTCCGGTGCCATTAGTGGCCCGCTGGCCGCCCCCGCCACCGCCACTGCGGCGCACCACCCCCCCGCGCTTGTCACCGGTCCGGGAGGCCCGCATGCTGCCGTGAAAGGCTCCGTCAGATGTGTTTTGTGCGGCGCCTCACGCAGCCCCCTTTTTCCTGGTCCCGACCAGCTTTGTGTGACGTGATGGAAACGCGACGCGACCTGTCAGTTTAGCCGGTTTTACCGATGTGTTTTGCGATTGGGAAGAATCGACGGGTGTTGGGTGTGCCGCTGCTGATTGATAAACTAGCTACGGGCGGGCCAGTGGATTTCTTCGGGCACATCCGGCGTGGACAATGGAAAGATGACGCACCGGGGACAGTGTAAGGCGCTGTAATTTCAGCTCTCCTCGCATTCACAGACAGCAGTGAGTATATGCGGGAGCGGGACTGTGATCGCAGCGACTGCACATCACTGGGTCGCCCATGGGTCTAACAACGTCTTTGGAACATGGAGTTGGGGTGGCTGCAAATTCCCTTTCTTATGGCGGAAAATGGTCTCAATCAGCTCCTGGCTTCTCGCCAGCATGCGGCCACTAACATACGATAAACACAACAATCCCAGGAGAGGTTTTAGTGATCGAGTTGGAAAATATTGTATCAGTCATAAAATACTACTGGTGTGATGCCACTAATACGGTATTTTGTGATTTGATCACTGTAATAACTGTCATGGTATAGGGTTGTGTTTATCACGTGTTAATTGTCGCACTAATTCAATTTTAGACGCGCTCTCATCGGCTTAAATGTTAAAAGTGAGCATTTTAACGGGATAATCAAGGAGGGCAAGGGAGAGCCCCAGAACCTCCAGTTGTTTCACAAACGTAGTGGCCTTTGACCAGTCGGTCTTGCCGCTTTTATTTAGGCGGAAGGCGGTGAAGTGAAAGGAGTGAGGGGATGGCACATACTCCTTGATCCTATGAGGCTCCGCCTGGATAACATGACGCTCTTCAGACTGTGGGAGGCCCACTAAGACTGCAGAAGGTTCACTCAGGATGTAGAAGGCCAGCTCCGACTGCAGGAGACTACAGAAGGTCCGTTCAAATTTAGGGGAATTTGATGTAGAAAACATAGGCTTGTAGCTAACATTTTCCACGTCATCCAACTAACGTAATTAATTGAAATCCGAGGAATTACCACAAATTGAAGGAACGTTGTATGAAAAGTGTCCTCCCAAGCCGCTATTGCCCCTCCCAAATCCGATTTCTGGACCTGCCCCCGGTTGCATGGTAGCCGTGTTCATAGCGACTTGTCTGATTGATTGACCAATTTAGGTTTCCTTGTGTGCATCCTAGACCGCGAAGTAACTTGCGATGACCATTAGCTGATTCTCGATCTTCATGGTAAGAACAGAGGTGGAAGAAAATAGTCTAACTATGCCATAAGTAGGAGTCCATTTGTAGGCCTTAAGTATGCCCGTGAGCTTACTGCATAGTGATTCGTAGGATAGCTATTCGACGCTTTCAAGAGAACAGCAGTAAATGCTTGGATAGTTATTGCAGATTCCGATAAAACATCACAGCTCTACTATATGGGCTAGAACTAAGACTGCCGTATTCAAGCTCAATAAGTGAATGAATATAATTATAAGAGAGTAATGGGACACAATTTCTGTTTCAGTCACAGTTCTTCCTCATACTTATGATTCACAAGCACCTGCTGTGTGCATACATGCTACCTTATAGCGCATGTTGAATCAGCTTATTAATGCTCCCTCTAAATATGGCTTCATTTATGCATGAATACATGTGATGTTATCATGTGCACGTGACGCCTCAACACCGAATAAGTCCAACTTCATCCATGTTGTGTTAATATGTACGTGACGTATATATATGGATGCATTCCATCTGGAACGTCTGGAGACGCTATCAAACTTGAGCATGATGATCTCATGCCACTTGTCATGCTACCCACCGACAACTGGCACAATGGCGGGAATAAGCCGGGAGACATTTTCAGATTCAATCTTTGGTAACGTGTCTGGTATCTCCCATGTCCATGAGTAATATATATATATATATATATATATATATATATATATATATATATATATATATATATATATATATATATATTAGATAGATATAACTGCACCGCTGTAGGATAGGTAGTGATGATGGAAAGGGTGAAGCTAGAAACGAAGATTTAACGTGTTGTGAAAGCGTAATCTTGTCCACGTGCCTCCAACAGGCACGTGGGCAAAAAGAATACCATGATCCAACGTTGATCATGGTATTTGTTTGCATAACAACTTCAAATTGCACATCCAAGATTCACAGTCATTGGTCGCCCAACCATGAGCAGAGCACAGCCTTCCCAAGACATCTATGACATTTAGCATCAAGCCGAAGAAGGAGAAAGGACCGGGACCGGGACGCCATACCACTAATATGCGACCGGACTATTTCATCGGATGTGCATGGCGTTCGATTGAAGCGAATCACTTGAAATTCCCTTGATCCTTCATAAACTTTTGCGGTGGGCGTATCGGCTAAATTTTGAGCATGTGCGACTGTGTCGTGGTGGGGCCGCCAGTGACTGCAGAGTACAGAGTGCGGAGTGCAGAGTGCAGAGTGCAGAGTGCAGAGTGCACCAAGACGACCAGGACCGGCAGCTCAGCAGCTCAGCAGCCCGCCGGCGTGACCAGCGCCAGTGAAAAGTCAGATTATCGACTTACCTTGCACACCTCTCAATTCCAGATTTTCCAGCATGCATGCCGCGTCAAGCTGGACATTTTATCGCTTTTATTATGGCCGCCACACGACGCACTCTCAATTGACCAACCAGGCAATCACTCATCGTGCCAATCGCCGCCGTCGTGCCGGCGGAAAAATGGCATTCGAAGAACATAACCCGATTGTCAGCCGATACATTACAGCCTGTCAACGAAAGCCGCCCGATAGGCCAATAAGACGAAAAATGTCCGTGCACCTCCACCTCGCACCTACCGGCCGCCGCCGATTGCATCGAAACCGGCGCGCTGCAGCTCGCCCAATCCGTGTCTCAATCCCAATTATACGGGGCGGGCCGTCATCTGTAGCGGCCATCTGACACCGCCGTCCGCCCGGTGACGGCCGATCATCCGCGCAGCCGCTAAGTTATTCACAGATATCGGATAATAAAATCAAATGTGTCACATTGACAGCCAAACGGGTTTGCGTGATGGATTTATCAGCGTGGCGGCCGACCGGTTCGCGCCACGGCCGCGGCGCGGCGCTGCGGCGCGCCGGCGGGAGCGCTGCGGCGGCGCGCCGGCCGCCAGTCGCGCCTCGCGCGCCGTGCCAGAAGGTTGTTCGTACCGGGGTCGGCGGTCGGTGGCGGCAGGCGCGCGCGGTGTCGACGGTGTTGGTGGCAGCGGTGGGTGGCCCGGGTCGGACCGTGTGGAACGCGCTCGGTCCGGCGACGAGACGGCGCCGCAGAGGTGACGCATCCCGCCAGCCTGCTGCAGGACTTCGTGCGCGGCGACTAAGCGCACTCCAGAGGCCCTCCGCGGCGCGACCGACCGGATGGCAAAACCAGCGCGCCCCGCCAAGTAAGACGGTCGTGAAGAGCGGGTCACGTGGTGTGCTCTCGCACCGGCAGGCGATCCATCGTCGGGTCGCCGCTTCCAAACACTTAGCAATGCTAATGCTTCCAGAACCGCTCGACGTGTGCTCTTCGTGCCAAAGTCGGTGTTCGCTCTCTGTCCTTGGCGGGTCGTGCAAAGGAACGACGCAATCAGGAGCTGATCAGCTCCTGATTCGCTCTGGCTTTACGATATCATACCGCAGACAAAATGATGCAATTCAAGCAACGCGAGCAGGGTGCTTCAATTCAGATGCTGAACCCTTCCTTTCCCATGTAGAAACCTTACTACGCCCCTGCACCTGTGCTGAAGTTCAGCCTGCTGCATGACTGTATCGTGAGCTGTTGACGATGCTGTGATTGAGATGTCAGCACGTCGATGTCCGGGGCAGGTCTGACCAAATGGACACAATCCCGTCCAGTGCTACACTGCTCGCAGGCATAGGTATCGCCGTATCGCCGGACAAATCCTGTCCACAGTTCTGCACGACAGGTCCGCATGCAGACCGGATGCCTCCTTCATGCATATGCACAATGCATGCATTTCTTAGTTGGCAATGTCGGTGAAAGAGCGCGAATCATGTCGCGAATTGTTATGATCCATGAAGTTTTAATGGGTAATTGCAGCAAGCTGTATTAGCAAGATGTGAACAGGTCTATTATGTGCGGCTAATGATATTTAAGCGTTTAAGGGGCGCATCAGCAGCTCAAGGCATTATGTACCATACTGTTGGAGCTAGCAACTCCATATCAATAGGCGAGCAAAATGGAAGAAACTAAGCACGTTACGCGCCAAGCACGGGCGTTTGATTGGTCAGCGACACTAGCGTCACGCATCGGACGAATCGTGAACTACGATACTAATATGCATGCATTTAGAGGAAGAAGAAAAAACTACGCAATCCAAGGTGCTGTTGAAAAAGGCATTTAGGAAAATTTCATCATTTGCATTCATGTTCAAGCATTCGGCAAAATATAATTCCGTTTGTTCAGCTGTGGTTTTCTTCAGCATGAGTAAAAAATCCCAGAATTAGCTTTTATAGCTTATATATGGAGGTGGAAAAACTCAGGCGCGAGGCCCCGACCCCCGGGCCTGACATAGGCCTAAACGGCCCCCTCTCGGGCCTTGTCGTCAACTCCACAACATTCCATGCAAAAGTTGAGCTTGGATCGGGCCTGGGACTTACGTCGGACTAGTACCGGGTCTGGGGTCTCAGAGGTCTGGTTCGGGTCGGGCTTGGGCCCGATAATTTTGGGAAATTCCGGCCGATTCCAAAGCGAATTCGTTAAAAAAAATGTGCATACGTCCCTGGCTAATGTGTACCATGTTCTGAAATATTTCAGTTATAATTCCCACACATCATAACCTGGATGCATTCTGAACGTTTTGGTACTTGTATTTCGAGCATGTATATGGGGACTATCGATTTCCAGGATAATGACTTCCTTGTCGATTTAGCGAGGCAAACAATTGGCACATGCTTTCATTAAGCTAAATATTGCGGAATTTCCGTACGAACAGTTGACATCTGTGTGCAATGCGGGCCTATCATTCGTTCATGTGTTTTTTTTGGCATAATTGATCCTGAATATGTTTAATGTGTTTGATCCGTTTTCACGAATGCTCATCCAGGGCTCAAGCAACGCTAATCAATTCGGAACATACTGGGAGACGCCAGGTACTCCCTTGACGCCGTCTGTTACTCTCCGGGTGTGTTTAACCATCACAGAGCGCTGCTCCGGCCCTCACCAACGCGATGGAGTCCCGCTCCAGCCTGGGTTTGACGTGTGGCCTGATGTTCACCGTTGGATGGCGCGTGGTTTGATGTTGCGCAAATCTAGCCAATTACGCTTTCATCGCAAGTACTTACGCAACGAATAAGCTACTCGACTCACTCGGGACTCGACATTTGGACCTCAGCTCCCCGATCCATTTGGGGACCAAGAGGAAGGCCGGCATAGTCGTATCAGGGATCGATTGTCGATGTTACCAGCTGGCTTCGGAATGCCGAGAGCTTATTTCTAGAAATCTCGGAACGAAGGACCGGTACCCTGGGCTATCGAATGGAGCTTGGTGCATACCTCGGTGCTCCGGACTGGAACCCGGTATCTCGGTGTTCTGGAGCGGGACACTCCCCTCCCCCTGGCCTCTGGCGGAGTACCGATATCTGGAAGTTCCCGAACTAAGCAGTGATGCCCGGGAACCTAGACTGTAGTTGGTGCCTGTGAGCTCCGGAATGAAGCGCTGGTATCGCGGGATCTGGAGCGGAGCACCGATGCCTTGGGGTTCCGGGGTGGGACACTTATATCCGGAAGCTCTAGAGCGAAGCACTGGTACCCCGGGTCGTGTAGCTGGGCACTGGTACCTCGGAGTTCCGGTGTGGAACATTGATACCTCGGCCCTGGGGTGGAGACCGGTATCCTGGACCTCGGAGTGAAGCCGGATATCCTGGGAGCCGGAAAAGGGCTTCAACACAGGTGGGAGCGGTGAACTCGGGTTGTGCGACAACAGCGGCCAGGTGTCTGGCAGTTGGAGGCTTTTCACTGACCACGGGGACGCCTTTGTTCCAGCTTGTCGTTCACTATCCAATTTTGATGGTAATGCGTGCATTTAAAATGCTTTCGTTGAATTATGGTATGTATAAGCAAATGCATGCTACGATCTAACAATAATCATTGAGATATAAACGAGAAGCTTCAACATTTCATCCGTGTGCATATGGCCTTTACTCGCAAAGTACAAAATGTTGTTATGACTGACAAGGATTCAAAGCATGGTGAGGCTTATATTATCCACCCGCATTTTCTCCGCACAGCGTTCTCGGTAGTCGTGAGTGCCAAGGGAACGTAAAATTTTATGAAATAAATAGTCGACAAGATCTCCAAATAACCGACCTGCATGATTGCAACCGGTTGGTGCTTGTTTATTGTTCCCATAACATGCCTAGGAATTCATTTATTTTGTTCCGACTGCACTGCTATTCCTGGGACTTGCTTGATTCCACTTTAGGACCCAACAGCAATCAATGAGGTAGAGTAAAATTACTGCATTCGGTATCGTATTAACGGGCAGAGTAGTCAAGAACGTTCCATACTAGCTACATTATTTACGGATGGCGAACTTCACGAAGGTCCAACACCGGTTTCAAATAATGCTCAGGAGCCATTCGTGGTCCAACACCGACCTTAGGGTCACTAAAACCAATAAAGGCCCAGGAGCCGTCCATGGACCAGCACCAGCTTCAGTGGCACTGAGTCCAATGCATCTATAATAACACAAGACCTATATAGACCTATATATATATATATATATATATATATATATATATATATATATATATATATATATATATATAAAAGACCTTCATAGACCTATAGCGGATGGGAAGGTGGAACAGTCGTTCTACTAACCTTGTAAAATGTTTGCTATTCGTCCCATGCCCTGGCATGAAAAGGAATGTCTTTAGAACAACTCCAGTCGCACACGTTTTGGATGGTTTCCACACACCTGCGAGGGACGTTGAGGTAGTTACCACCAGTTGGGCGAGTCACTCAACCGATACAGTCTGGGTGCATCTTTTCACGTTGAACTGTCTCACCAGCACGGGTCCCACGTCGTATGTCCCACGGCGCCGCCGCTGCTACCAACTTCTGTTGAGGAAGAGTGAACAAGGTATATTTGGTATTTGTCGTGGAATATTATGAATTGAAGCTCTCCTATCTGCTATGGCTGTGATTTTGCGAGCTAGGCCACAACATCATATTTTCGTGATCCTCCAGACGTGGAATACATGGATTTGAGTGAAGGAGTGATGTAAGTGGGCTTGAGATTTCACAGCACGTTTCGCCAACCAGGATCGCTTTAAGTTGTATCGGTGTGGAACTAAGAGATATGGGAGGCTACGTGTTGCTAGAAGGTTTGGAGACGCCAAAAAAGTTTTGCGGTTACCAGAGCATGCACCAGCACTGTGGGAAGCACAGTTGCTTTGCGCAATATTGGCGCCCGCAGCTTTTTACAGAGTTCGCAAGTTTATACCGATGCGTAGCTTTCAATGGTTTAACCTCATGTTAAAACCGACTGGTGAAAACTAACTTCAGCCGCTGAATGATTTCAACTGGCTAAAGCCATTCAGTTTTGATGTTTGACCAAGTTGCTGTGAATGAGATGTATGATTTGCAATATCTGTGGCATCAAATATGGTTAGTACAAGGTTTTTTCAATACGTTTTTTGTACGGAGCTTTCGTTCTCTTTTTACTTCTGCAAAAATGCTTCCGGTCTGTATGAGACGTGTGTGCATCATATATGTTGGATCGCCCAGAATATGGGGAAGTCGCTTCTAAAAGTGTATTGTTTCCGTGGAACGCCCATCGGGCCAGTGGCTAAGGTTCTCGAAACATGGGACCCTCGACGTGCGTACGCTGGGCGATCCAGCTCACGTACATCGAGGCTCCTCGCCCACAAATCACATGTTCACTCAGGTGCGCAAAGCTAAATGAATCGTTAGTGGAAGTCTTTGCTCAGATGTTCGTGTGCTGTCGACACATTGCCCCTAAGTGCAGCCTTCCCATCCCTGTGCAGCATATGGTGTCCAAGCCTTCACAACCATATTCTTTTCATAAAGCCGCCAAGTTTGATAATTCAGTCATGTGGAAAGTCGCTTTGAATAGTTAGTTGATGCCAAGCCCTGATTACTGATGAATGATGAGTGCGAACATCCTTAAGCATCCCTTGGCCTCTCCGACATTAAGCAGGGAGATGGGGAGAGCGAAATGTGTAAATGCTGGCCAAAGTTGAGCGCTTTCATCTGACTTCAGAGTTTTTTTTCGACCTGAGAAATAGGACATGACCACATTGCTTGCTGATACATATTGTCTCTGCCGTTGCTTCCATCCCCTAAGGCTTGTTGGGTTCCGTAGTAAATATAAAAAAACACACTTTTCTTTATTTTCAATACCCGGAAATTTGCGCCCGAAATAATAGTGCACTTATTATATTGCTGTCGATAAGACCTAAGCCACGCCATTTTCAGAATAATTCTGTTTTTGTTCATAAAAACATTTCTTTCTTCAATTATGTATTGCGCCTTCCTCAAATATGGCCAATTAACTTTTTGATGTCCTAAACTTGATGGTTCGCGGTGTTGAGAGCCATTTTCAAAGTTTAATCTTTTACATAGTAAGCTGTTTAAATCACGAGATAGAATCAGCACATGACGCCATGCCAACATTTCTGCATGATACTGAGCAGTAAACATGCAAAGTCGTTTGGTTTGGAAGCTGAATTCGTCTTAGGGCTATATGACCTAGCATGATCATTTTATTTCTTTCCACACCCATTGCCACCATTGTCATCATACATCCATAAGATATCCATCTGTGTTTCCCAGCAGTGGGAACGGGAGTAACCATGCCGACATATTGCGCCTGTTTATTTAGTTTTGTCGTCTACATGGCAATTCCAACGAAATCGGAATGTTCATTCAGTTCCGTTCTGTTCTGTCATTTTCTTTCTTGAACTTCTTTTATATTCAGTAAAATACGAACTTCCGACTTTGGCATGCCGAACCGTGCATATCCTGGGCTTGCCCCTCCAGTTGCCACACTTTCCCTTCCGGCTGGACTATGCCGTTTCCCGCCCAGTAACCATTACCCACTATTTTTGGAAACAGTGTGGAACTATTGCATGGAACATAGATCAAGTTTTGCGCACAAAAACATGATTTTATTATTATATTGAAAATAAGTGAAAAGACAAGTAATGGGTTTTACAATGAGAAAGTAAATACTTATCACGTATGATATCCAATGCTGTATGACCGAAGCAGTCGATGCGCCCCTAAGCCCAAAAGTATAATATCCAATGTGTTTTTGGAAACCCATATGCCATTCCGCAAGTCTCGGCTCACATTCGCCAATAAATTAAGCGCTTTGAACAGAAACCCAGCACGTATGCTGGCTACCAACTGGTATTACAAGCGAATAACCATTTAATAAACGACAACATACTGTTTGGAAAACCTGCTAGGATCGATATCGAGTTCTTCTTTCCTTACGTAAATTTAAATAGAAATCACACAACCATTTATGAATGTATTCGAATTGTGCTCTATGCTATGACATATCATCAGTTTGTTGAGTGATCGTCGTCCACTGTTGGCAACACCAGATCACAAGGAATGCGTTCAGTTACCAGGAAGGCGAATTCATTCAATGACAAATGCAACGTGGTCACAAAGATCCTCATGGAAAGCCACAGCTTGCTTGGGGGGGCTGCAATAAAGATCATGATTCAGTACAACCCTGTAGTACCGCCCACTTACATATTTTCGAGATCTTGCTTTCCTGTGTAACCAAGCAACATTGAAGTCTGTGTCGTCGATCCAGATTAGTTATGCTTATCAACGTTCATTTAATGTATTACAACACTGATCACTCTTCCACATCAAGCGCCGCTTGCGATGGCCAGCACCTAATGTTACAATGCAGTGATGCAGTCATGATGCAGTCATGCAGCTGTGCAGATTGCCTGGAGCAAATTTCCGAAGCGCCAACTTCCTCGTGGCACGCATTTCGTCGGGCATTCGACTTGGAGTAAAAATGGACATGAAGATCCACTACCTGTGAGTGGAGTTAATAATACGGGTGCCATTTCTTGCAGTGTCGAGAACGGATCGGAGCCCACATCGCGTCGGGTACATCCCATTGCACGACAGTTCTGCGGCTATTTTGTAATCTGCTCTGCTGATATTCCGTGAGATAGTTACATTCTGGGTAAACTACTCGTATGCTTATATATAATAATGCTTCCGGTGAAGCTAAGTCTGTCCAGGACTGTCAAACCTGTATTTTCGCGATACACTCCCGAAATTGGTCGGCCTGTCATCCCTCGACGAATGTCTTGTCTCAATCGCGCAAAGACTCGCCCTAAGCGTTCCCACAGCAATCAATTAATATCAATGGCAATATTATTTTGGTCAAGCGAATCAGCATCGGTGGACATTTAGTCCAGGGAAGATCATCCGCCCCTACCCTCCAATATAAATTTTCCGCATACCGAGGGGATAAGTGTCACTGGTCCGGATGCTTAATGGGCTTAACGCGGATTTAATATGAATGGTAGTGATAGCGGGCCGTCGCCGGCACTAATGGCACGACTGCAAATGAGGTCGTCAGCCATCTCGGACAGTCGAGGGAGCATCTCTTCAACCGAAATCCAAAGCCACAAGCTGAAATCTGTCGTTTGATTTCTGAAGGGAGGTTCTGGTTTGGCCAGTTTCAATGTGATATTCCTGGGCAGACTTCCGCCCACATATGGCGTCTAAGCGAGCGGAGCATCGCAGCTCGTTCAGCTCACGGAGGGGCACAGGGAGCGCATTACGAGGTACTTAGCGACACACAGCTAAGCCATCCCTCAGGCGCACTTGTTCTGACACAAAGGACTCTTCTGGCAGACTTCAGCTCAGTTGGTCACGTTTTGACTGCAGGACTAGGACTCTTCTAACGAGCTTGCGATTAAGGTTAGTAATATGCTCAATATCATGTTCAGAAACACATGTGTTGTGTTCTCTGAGAAAGCGATCTCGTCGTGTTGTCAAAATAGCAGGCACTCGACGGGTTAAGTCTGTGGTCGTACATCCATTTAATTTGTTGAACGTCATACATCGGAGGCTAGACTAAGGCTAAGAAGGCAAATTTTGGGCTATTAAGTTATCAGAATATTGGCACTCAGAAGGCATCATAATAATTGTAGAAAATGGCACCTGTCGATTCTATTTTCGTCGTATTAGTGCAGGAATGTTGCGTTTGCTGCGAGAAGTTAATTTTGCTTATATTGCGATTGTGTTGTTTCGCCAATTACTTGTAATAATTGCTCCAGTCTCTTATTATGGAATATTACTGTTGAATAAAACTATATCAAAATAAGCATTTCAACAGCACGATTATCCGATTGGGCTTCTTCGATTCTCGATACGACAGAAATTCAGTGGACAAGGCCAGCAGATAAAACAGAAAGTAAACTATTAGTCCGCACTTTTGCGTAATAAAATGTACGCAAAAATGTTAGCATGTGCATACGTAATTTTGTACATATTCGTATGCCATGTAGTTATGATAGCATAGTAACCCCTGGCAGAAGCAGGCAACTAAGGGAAGTTGGTGTCCACTGCAAATGCATTATCCGTTATCGATAAGATGTATTGATGTCAACCTAGGAATGTAAAAATGTGAAAGCAAGACATAAGATGTAAGACTTGTTTTCTTACTATGTTTTATGGGTTGTTCTTACTCAAACTTCCTACTTTGGACACTCTCGAGTTAGACAGTTATTTGACCTGGAGTCATTAGCTAATCCGGCACGCTTTGTGATTAATGCAGTGAGTTTCGGACCTATCGTCGGTGGATGCGAGAAACACCCGATTTTCCACATCCCAATACGAGCGAGCTGCTGGAAGGAACAGCGGAATGGCCGGGAAAATTGGCTTATCAAGAGCAGAATATGCCGTAATTGGAATCCTCGCTCGCGCCCCCGCCAAGGGTAACTCCTGGGGACTGGCACGGAAGCGATTTCCGCATTTACACGTGAACCGCTCTTGAAGAGAGCTCGATCGAAGTTCTGCGCCACGGACTAGCGGCGTAGCTCGGTACTGCTCAGCTCCTGAATGCCAGCAGCACACTAGAAATACACGTAGCTCGGTACTGCTCAGCTCCTGAATGCCACCAGCACACCGATAAATACACGTAGCTTGGTACTGCTCAGCTCCTGAATACCAGCAGCACACTAGAAATACACGTAGCTTGGTACTGCTCAGCTCCTGAATACCAGCAGCACACTAGAAATACACGTAGCTCGGTACTGCTCAGCTCCTGAATACCAGCAGCACACTAGAAATACACGTAGCTCGGTACTGCTCAGCTCCTGAATACCAGCAGCACACTAGAAATACACGTAGCTCGGTACTGCTCAGCTCCTGAATACCAGCAGCATACTAGAAATACACGTAGCTCGGTACTGCTCAGCTCCTGAATACCGTCAGCACACTGAGAAATACACTTCGTTCTTCCACTGAAAAGCCATGCCGAGGAAACTGAATGCTGGCCGTCGATTCCCGTGCAGTCACCGGCGTTTTCGACCAACGCATATTCCTGTGTGGTTTCAACATTGGCCCCGGAACTAGTCCAGTGTGGGTTTCGGCATTCGTTGTGGAACGAATTTCAATGTTGATCCCGACATTAGTCCCGGTGTGGATCCCGAAATTTATACCGGAACGGATCCCAGTGTGAGCCTCGATATTGATCACAGAACCCCGGTGTGGATCCTGCATTGTGAGTCGAGTATTGATTCCGATACGATTCAGGTCGTCGAGACCCATCTCTGTTGCAGGTTTATGGATAAAACGACAATCTCGCAGTGGCAGTTCTCGATAAACACAAACACAAACTCGTCTATGAATCCCAGAGCAGTTGGGCAGGCTTCGGCCTCGATTTTGTTCAACACCCAAGTTGTGCAGACTGCATCTCTACCTGGCTTGTCATTCAGGAAGCAAGTGTCCCTTTCAGAAACAAACTTTCCATACGGCAATCAGTCTGACAGTACTTTGCATTGCAAAACGTATCCACAACGTTTCGCACATATGGATGCTCTTGCCAGAAACAGCACGCTTCCGCTGATTTCTTGAAGCACTCGAACTCCGCACAACATCTTTTGTTCCTTGCTGTTCCTGTTTTCTTCAGTAAGCTGCATTTTCACGATCTGCTTCATTTGACGGGGATCGCATTACGTTCCATTACGTTCCATTACGTTCCATTACGTTCCGTTTGCGTTTTGCAGCTTCACGCGTGGCCTGGTTCGGAAGGTGCTGGCCCTGAGATGGAACCTCTGCGTCGTGGGTGTTTCGGAAATGAAATGCAACCCTTGCATTGCCATAATGGATACGATACGCCATGCACCATACGCCAGAGTGGTAACTCGAATTAACTGCGTTTGTTGAACTCGCTCCGCCTGTGCCCCTGTTCATTATCAATCCTGCTACAATAACGACCACACTTGAAGGATGACCAGGAGGTCCGTACGATAGACTTGAGTCATAGCTCTTGTTGTTATGACCTAATTAACAGTCTTTGTGGTAGCAAAGCACTACCAGTACTTGACAGAGCACTGCGAATAATGTATGTGCTCCGCTATTCAGCTGTGAACTAGATTCAATGCTTTTCAGCATTAATGTGGTGTTTTTAGACTCAGCCGGTTACTAAATAGCATGCCGGCGTATAAATAAAGTGAGTGTCTCCGCCTATGCCTGCGAACCATGGCGAACGGATTGCAAAGTTTGCAGCCTGCATTATTTTAACTTGCCCACAATTCAACATCTCTTACGGTCATTGCTACTCCCTCAGTTTGAGCATTTTGCTCCATTTGCCATAATCCCTTCTATGATTTCTCGCTAGTCTTCGGATTTTGGACTTCCTCTCCATTTCAGTATCAACGACAAGCAATGAATTACCCTAATAGGCCCTAATAGCTGTGAAGCAACGACGGCCAGGTCTGAAGGCGGAAAGCATTCACTCACAGCTTCGAAGATGACGTGCCGTCAGTAGTCGTGCGTACTGCACCCATCACATGGGCACATGCAGCGCCCGGGTGGAATCGTACTGCACCCATCACATGGGCACATGCAGCGCCCGGGTGGAATCCGCTACCGACATTGTCTTGCGACCGCAGTTTGGCGGCACCGACGCACACATTTCCAGCGCCACTTCAACGACCACAGTATAAATCACGTCTATCAAACGTGCGGCTCTCCGTAACGCGAGCCCGCGTGTGGCTGCGAGCTAGATTACCCCGCCGCGAAACCCCGCGGCCAGTCCGGCCCGTGCGATTGATAAAACTCAGGTCTGTTTGCGCTGGGAGGCGAAGAGCCGTGGCTGGCTCAAAACAGACGGCGTGAATTATCAATGCGCGGTGGCGGGTACAGTGTAAACGTACCACGGCGTGGCACGTCTCAATGCTGCGACGACCTCCCCGGGGAGCGCGCGCCGGCGGCCAGCGCCGGCGTCGCCACCGATAGCGGCCGGGCCCGCCGCGCAGCTGGCCGCCGCGCAATCTGGTGATGGAACACAGGTCGGCAGCGAGGTGGCCGTGGAGCTGCCTCGGCCACCTCGTGGTGTCTCTGGCGGCGCCTGCCGGCCGCCCGGCCCGCCCGGCCCTCCCGGCCCGCCCGCCGCCACGTCGGTGCAGCGCCGGCGGTGGTCGGCCGCCCGCGCCAGCCGCCGCGCCACGTTCGGCGCTTATCTCGACGTATTTATGAGTTGTGTGATGGCCGCTTTATTTACGTGACGCGCCCTGCCAATTGCCCGCCACTTGTGGAGCCATTTGTTATTGCAAGTGCGAACTGTCTGCGGTTCTGGGATATGAAAGCGCTGTGATGATGATGGCGTCTCTTGTCGCGTATGTTTTCATAAACCACCAGACTTCCACAACGATGGCCGTATTTTGTCGGGTCTTAGACGTTCTTCTGCCGTGGTCTAAGCACTGGTTCACTTTGCGAGCGGTTATTTGAGGGGCTATGTCCCGGACATTCTGAACAGATTTATTGCTCGGAAATAAGGCTTCATCGCAGTTATTCTTCGTCGTTACGCAAAAGATAGCAGACTAATCCCACGCACCGAAAATTTCGTCAGATTTCCTGCCGGAAATTACCAGAGTGGTGTTTTGGCGAAAGGTTTCTCTGGGTTGCAGGGCAGCCGCGCCTCTTTCGCCTCACCCTCTCTCACCACACTGATGGCGTCATAAAAATGCCGACAAGAAAAGTTACATGCAATATCTAAGTATTTCGCGATTGCTTCAATTCCTGCCAGTGAATATAGCTTGTTATCCCGAAGATAGCATCGCGTTGAAGAACGTCAGCTTAAATCAATGTCCACATCACTCAATGTCCACATCCCTCCAGGAACACCGTATTTGTGTTGCATGCTCCTCCGGGATGTCGAGGACTTTTCAGCGACTGGTTTTGCTTTGTTGTCTACAGTGTTCAACCGGCTGATGCTACCGCGAGGTGGCAAGCCGCCAGCCGCCATGAGAAATCCCACTGTTACACAAGCTGTTCGAATAATACGAACAATGCCTACTGCGCCATGTATTGTATCAACCTGCATGCCACATCCAATTGCGAACCGATAACACCCTGCTGTAGCCGTGCAACAACGCATCACGGACCGCCGTTCCCCGAACCGATGCACCGCGGACCGCCGTGCCACGGATCAGTTGGTGCTGTCGTGGGCCGCCGTACTAAGAGGTGTCGTGCCACGGATCAGTTGGTGCTGTCGTGGGCCGCCGTACTAAGAGGTGTCGTGCCACGGATCAGTCGGTGCTGTCGTGGGCCGCCGTACTAAGAGGTGTCGTGCCGCGGATCAGTTGGTGCTGTCGTGGGCCGCCGTACTAAGAGGTGTCGTGCCACGGATCAGTTGGTGCTGTCGTGGGCCGCCGTACTAAGAGGTATCGTGCCACGGATCAGTCGGTGCTGTCGTGGGCCGCCGTACTAAGAGGTGTCGTGCCACGGATCAGTTGGTGCTGTCGTGGGCCGCCGTACTAAGAGGTATCGTGCCACGGATCAGTCGGTGCTGTCGTGGGCCGCCGTACTAAGAGGTGTCGTGCGGCGGATTGCGGTGCAGCCGACCGCCATATTGTGGATCAACATATCGTGCGCTGCCGTGTCCTGGTGGCGACGGCACGCTGTCGCTGGTCGCGATGTCGGTGCCGGTGCCGGCGTTTCCTACCGTCTGGCCCTGCTGGCTGGTCCCGCTGGCTGGTCCCGCTGGCTGGTCCCGCTGGCTGGTCCCGCTGGCTGGTCCCGCTGGCTGGTCCCGGTGCCTGGCCTCCTTGCCCGATCCCGCTGGCTGGTCTCGGTGCCTGGCCCCCTTGCCTGATCCCGCTTGCTGGTCCCACCCCCGACCCCGGCGGTGGTGCCGGTGCCAATGTGACCCTCGGGTACCGCCTGGACGGGCGCCACACGCCACACACAAGATCGACTGAGATGAGCGAATGGCCAGATTTGTGGCCACCTCAGCAACCACATCTGCATCCATTTGCCGGTCCATTATTCGCCTCATTTTTCACGTCTGGCTCGCTGCGTGCATCATTTGCGCCGGCGCTGGGTCTGCGGCCGGCCTTATTGGTGCTGAGTGCCTCCGACTGAGGGTGTCCGGTCATCCGAGAGTGCCTGGTCATTTGTGGATGTCCGGTCATCTGTGGGTGTCCGGCAATTGTGGATATCCGGTATACTGTGAGTGTCTGGCTACCTGCTGCTGCCTGATATAGGCGTTTGCCAAGGGGCGGAGCGGCGGCTCTCAGACAGGGATGCATCTTAGCGTTTGTTGTTTGGACGTTGTATGAAAAGAAGCATCTTCAAAATGACTCTCCCCTGCTGGCCCCTCACGGTATCTGACACAAATGGCCCTGTCCTCTACCGGCCCCTCGGGTTCTCTGGCACAAATGGCCCTGTCCCCTGCCGGCCCCTCAGGGTATCGGACACAAATGGCCCTGTCCCCTGCCGGCCCCTCTGGGTATCTGACACAAATGGCCCTGTCCCCTGTCGGCCCCTCTGGGTATCTGACACAGATGGCCCTGTCCCCTGTCGGCCCCTCTGGGTATCTGACACAAATGGCCCTGTCCCCTGTCGGCCCCTCTGGGTATCTGACACAGATGGCCCTGTCCCCTGTCGGCCCCTCTGGGTATCTGACACAGATGGCCCTGTCCCCTGTCGGCCCCTCTGGGTATCTGACACAGATGGTCCTGTCCCCTGCCGGGCCCTCAAGGTATCTGACACAAATGGCATTGTACCCTGCCGACCCCTCAGGATCTCTGACACACATTGCCCTGTACCCTACCGGCCCCTCACGGTATCCGATGCAAATGGACCTGTCCACTGCCGGCCCCTCAGGGTATTTGAAACAAATGGTCCTGTCCCCTGCTCAGGGTCTTTGACACAATTCACATTCACACAATTTTGGGGACACTTCTCACTCCGTCTGGCGCGGTGGCGACGCCCATGGTTTCTGCGTGCCTTGTATCCGGCAGAGTGAGGTTATGAGGCCAGCTGGAGATGTCAGGCTGACCGGGAGTACCAGGCCAACCGAGAGTGCAATGCCGACTGACGTGCCGGGCCAAGTGGACTGCTTGGTTCATGCCGAATGGGTATTGTATTGGGTGCCATGCCGGTCACCGAGAGTACCCGCAGAAACTAGCCAGTGAGTCGTCCGACCTCTATGCTAGCTTGGAATGACGAGTATTAGGGTATCAGGGCAGTCTGCAGATGTGTAGTTATCTATCTCTTTACGGTTGATGTGTAGGACGGATGACATGGAGACAGACCGCCCTACAAATACGCATTGGCGGCGGGACTATGGGTGCGCTGGACGCCCCTTTCTCTCTTAGATCACAAAATGAAGCATAAATCCCATGGCGCTGTCCGCAGAGAAACATTTCCCGTAAATAACTTTTAATGTGGCCTGTGTCACTCTGATAGCCGTCCGCTACTCCTTTTGTGTTCACAATGTTCTTTAAACCGCAGTTATTTTTGGGAGGAACTAACAAAAAGGCAGATTGCGTAAACTATCTCACTCTGGTTTCCTCTGGAAATGCTGGAGCCATACTTGATGGCCCACACTTGACATTTGATACGTCCCACTTCTGATTGTCACCTGGATGTGTGTAGTTCGGTCTTAGTAGCACAGAAGAGCTGTGGTTCATGGCAGAATAGCAGCCCGCGTTAATACACGGAAGCTCATTGGCACACTTTCACTGTGGACGACAAACCATGCACGTGACGCACAGTCACGTGATGGCGCAGCATATGGCGGCGCACACGGCAGACCGTGCAATAATGTACTTACGTCTTACGTGAGCCGGGCATCTGGCATCGTAACGCATCAGTTGGCCGCCTTTTAGTGCCGTGGAATTGTGTTCGATAGTACGCTGTTGTGTCACAAGTCACACGCGGTGCGCATGACGGGCTTCCGTGGTGCCTTGACACGCATGTGGTACTACGATGCGGGGTACATCCACAGTTCCGTGATGCTGCGGTACGGAGCACACCAGACAACTATACTGCGATGAAGTGATACGGAGTACATGGAATGTGGACGCTGCAAGCAGTGCATGGTACCGCGGTCAACGAGAAGACATTGCTATTTCTCCCGCGCTCCTCGCGCTTTCCACTGTCCAGTTCTCCAGCCGCCAGTTCCAGTTCTCGGGGACGAGTGATCTAGGGGTAAGATGCTCGTCTCACAATCGAAATATTGTGGGTTCGAGTCTCACCTGTCGCTACTCTTCGCCCGCGACCAATCGGCGTGAGAGATTGGCGACGCTATATGACTCAGCGGTCGACGTGTCGTAAAACCAATAACCAACCAGTTCCAGTTCTCCAGTTCTGCTTATTGTCCATCCCTCTCGGGTACCCGGTCTGTCCTCTGTCCAGCCCCCCCCCCGCGCTCCGACTGCCTTCTGCCTATTCCTCCCCTGCGCCCAAACTGTCCTCTGCCCAGCCCTCCCCTGCGCCCCGACTGTCTTCTGCCCAGCCCTCCCCTGCGCCCTGACCGTCCTCTGTCTAGCTCCCCCACCCCCCGTGCCCCGACTGTGCACTGTCTAGCCTTCACGCCCCGACTGTCTCTGTCTAGCTCCCCGCACGCTCGTACTGCCGACTGCCCAGCCCTCCCGCGCGTCCGTACTGCCGACTGTCCAGCCCTCCCGCGCGTCTGTACTGCCGACTGTCCAGCCCTCCCGCGCGTCTGTACTGCTGACTGTCCAGCCCTCCCGCGCGTCCGTACTGCCGACTGTCCAGCCCTCCTGCGCGTCTGTACTGCCGACTGTCCAGCCCTCCCGCGCGTCTGTACTGCCGACTGTCCAGCCCTCCCGCGCGCCCGTACTGCCGACTGTCCAGCCCTCCCGCGCGTCTGTACTGCCGACTGTCCAGCCCTCCCGCGCGTCTGTACTGCCGACTGTCCAGCCCTCCCGCGCGCCCGTACTGCCGACTGTCCAGCCCTCCTGCGCGTCTGTACTGCCGACTGCCCAGCCCTCCCGCGCGTCCGTACTGCCGACTGCCCAGCCCTCCCGCGCGTCTGTACTGCCGACTGTCCAGCCCTCCCGCGCGTCTGTACTGCCGACTGTCCAGCCCTCCCGCGCGTCTGTACTGCCGACTGTCCAGCCCTCCCGCGCGCCCGTACTGCCGACTGTCCAGCCCTCCCGCGCGTCTGTACTGCCGACTGTCCAGCCCTCCCGCGCGTCCGTACTGCCGACTGTCCAGCCCTCCCGCGCGTCTGAAGTCTGTTCAGCCCTCCCGCGCGTCTGAAGTCTGTTCAGCCCTCCCGCGCGTCCGTACTGCCGACTGTCCAGCCCTCCCGCGCGCCTGAAGTCTGTTCAGCCCTCCCGCGCGTCCTTACTGCCGACTGTCCAGCTCTCCCGCGCGCATAGACTGCTGGCCGTCCAGCGGGCTCGGACCGGGCGTTGAGAGCCGGAAAATCACACCGGACCTGTCATCTGATATGGCAGTTTTGCGGTAAACTTAATGCACCGAATTAGGACTGTTTGCCTGCGCTGACACGAATGCCCTGAACAATTGGTTCGCCGCTTTCCGGATGGCCGCTTGGGTGACTATATACACTATTGGGTGACTATTGGGTGACCATATACACCAGCATGCGTTATTGGAAACCCGAAGCGGTATTATTCGATGCTACGTGTTCGCAGAAGTTTTGGTTTACACCTTTTATTTTGCAAAGGAAGTATCGATCATCAGCTATAGCAGAAGAAGGCGAGAGTTACTGGTGACGTCACACGAAGCTGGGATTGAAACCCACCCGAAGGTGTCGATTTATGTACTTCGGGGCACGTAATTCTCCCACCATGGCTGATTAGTCTCCTCCGTGTCTCTGAATTTAGCATGGTGCGTACTAGTGGCGTACATAATATAATGATGGGAGCCGCACACCTACATAATTTTCTAAACCCCAACACCACCCCTGTTACCCCATCACCACCAATCGATTTCATAGAAAGTCGCCTGTCGTCACGGCACATGTGACGTCTTTCTGTCGACTAAACACAAATGAGCTTTTAGCTCATCGTGGTACATTGTGTGATCCTGTCATTGTCCGATTGTCCAGTAAAAATACTCCACCATATTTTTTGCGAGCCGTTCGAAATACAAGGCAAGACTTGTGGCCTTTACGCTAGTCAGGGGCGCAACCAGGATTTTCTTAAGTGGGGCCGACCACAAAAATGCGGTGGGGAAAGAGACTGCTCTCGGCACGTGAAGCGTGCCGAAAGTTTCTGGTTTTATGTGGGGAAAATCTCAAAATTTCTTGCTTGATCTAGTGGATTTTTGGGTTGCTAAGGGAGGGGTTAAGCCCCGGGCTACGCTTGGCTGCGCATCTGATGTTAGCAAAGTCGTGCAGAGCATGACGCAGACTGCCGTAAGTCACCGTTACAAGTTTTATATGCTCGGTTGCTCTTTCTCTATGCATGAAGGTTGCAGAGATACTTCCGCCAGCCTTGCCGCTAGTTGGGCAGAGTCTCTGATTCCAATCGGTCGAAGTGCAGTGGCTGCGTATCTGGTATGTGGCAATCATCCATCCAGAACTCATCTGCCCTTGCTTATTTTGTATTTGAAGAAAAACAGGTGTCATAGCAGCTGAGTGCATGTATTGATATGGTTGGGGGGGGGAGGGGGAAGGGGGGGGAGGATAGCGGGAGGATAGCGGGAGACGTATCAGAAGTGGTCATATTTTGTTGACGGGAATACCGGTTCCGGAAAAACTTGATAAGCTATGATTAATTAATTTGTGATGCATTCGGGCGTACCGAAGAAGCGCCTTTCCTTCTCAACGGGCGCCTATTTCTCTGAGAGGGGCTCCTTTGTCTAAACAAAAACAAAAACATTCGGAGCGGGATGGGAGGGGGTGTACTCGAGCCTCCCCGGAGCACGCATTCTCCCCATCAGAGGATGGTGGTCATTCGGAGCGGGATGGGAGGGGGTGTACTCGAGCCTCCCCGGAGCACGCATTCTCCCCATCAGAGGATGGTGGTCATTCGGAGCGGGATGGGAGGGGGGGAGGTGCCATTCACCATAAGATGGTGGTACATGGGAGGAGGTGTACTCGAGCCTCCCCGGAGCACGCATTCTCCCATCAGAGGATGGTGCATTCGGGGGGGGGGGGGGGTTTTTAAGCCTCCCCGGGGGACGCATTCTCACCATCAGAGGATGGTGGTCATTCGAGGGAGGGGGTTACTACCTCCCGAGCACCATTCCCCCATCAGAGGATGGTGGTCATTCGGGCTAGAGGTGTACTGGGCCCCCCCGGAGCACGCATTCTCCCCATCAGAAGATGGTGGTCATTCGGAGCGGATGAGCGGGATGGGAGGCCCCCAGCACGCATTCTCCCACAGAGGATGTTGGGGGGGGGAGGAGGTGTACTCGAGCCTCCCGAGCGAGCACGCATTCTCACCATCAGAGGATGGTGGTCATTCGAGGGGATGGGAGGGGTGTACTCGACATTCTCCCCATCAGAGGATGGTGGTCATTCGGAGCGGGATGGGAGGGGGTGTACTCGAGCCTCCCCGGAGCACGCATTCTCCCCATCAGAGGATGGTGGTCATTCGGAGCGGGATGGGAGGGGGTGTACTCGAGCCTCCCCCAAGGAGGTGGTCATCGACGCATTCTCCCCATCAGAGGATGGTGGTCATTCGGAGCGGGATGGGAGGGGGTGTACTCGAGCCTCCCCGGAGCACGCATTCTCACCATCAGAGGATGGTGGTCATTTTTCCATGGGGAGAGGTGCAGTACATTCTCCCAATGCCCCCACATATATGTCTCTGCGATAGGTGAAGTCTTCTATCCCTGTGGAGTGGTTTCTGGCCACTCCCCACGTCACCCGAAACCCGCAATAATTACAGATTATAACATGGTGCCCAATGGCCATGGGCGTTGCCACAGATTTCGCTAAATCAGCGTCAGAACAACAGCAGATAAAATTGCACCGAAGCACATAGGTATTGAGCTGGGCAGATAACGCCTCAACGATTCAGGGAACAAACAATACGGCATGAAACATCACTTAATTCTACCTGATGGGTAGAACCAACGTATTCAAGAAAAATCAGTAAGAGCGGACCATTTTCGTAAATGATCTGTGTAGACTCACATTCGCAGAAGTACAGGTACTTCAAGGTTACGTCTGATCCAACAATATTGAAAATACTCTCATTAACACTGGCGATGGCCCTATGCGCTGCTCATCATTGCGTACATTTCCGATCGTTTTTTAACTTGCACACCTTGATTGCTATGATGTCGAAATTACACGCTTTACAAACATTTTCTTTCTGTACAAATGTGCATATGTATGCGCTCTGCAGTATTGTTATTACAATTGATATTGATATTGCAATAAAGTATCAAATTTGATCAATGAAGCATCGGACGAACATGTGGATCAGGAAGTTTAACCTATATTGGTTTCGGATTGGTTTAACCTATGTTGGTTTCCGATGACCAGATACCTGGCAATTGGTATGTTGCCGTCACTAGCCTCGGTACGTGATTTGTTGTTATCCCAATATTGACAGACACATGGGCCTTCGTTGGTAATGGATGGTGTGAGATCTTGGTTGGAGGATGCGATTGATAGAACAAAGATGGTGGTACAAATACCAAAGAAACCATTTAACGAACATTAACATGCAAATCAACTTAAGTTAATTGGAAACGGCATCATCGCCGGTGCCCCCGGTAATATCAGGTATTTAATCTACGATGCTGTGATAAGTACAACACGCTAAGGTATTTTAATTCATCGGCCTACAATTCAAATCACGATCCGTTCAACGAACATTTTGCTTGCGTCCATGCTTTCAATATGCGGTAGTCTTGGAACTAAAATTCCAGAAACGGAACCTGAAATTTTCTTCAAAATTGAATTCGCTCATCAATAAAACATCGCCTGTAAGAATAGCCAATACATGCATACAGATATAACTCTTAGATGACCAGCTAATGCATTCCCATAACATAATGACAGCCATATGCTTGCAAACTTTCAAGGCACTTTGGGATTGTATATGCAATCATCTACGGATTCGTGTTAGCTTTATCCGCATAGAACAATGCCCGTGCACATGCTTTTTTAGTATCTGAGTTAGTATCAAGCTAGGTGAGCTTCAATGTCACGGCATCGGCTTTGGATCGAAGTGGCAGCTATACGTGCACATCATGAGGGAACTTCTCTCTTTTACTAGCAAGCAGCCATACAAGTCCTGTCCCAAAATTTATAATTTCCCGAATAATGGGTGATAGTAAAACGATCTTCCTAGCATATCCGTTGTTCGTTTCCGTACCTTCATTGCTGAGAGGTCTCATCAGCTACGGCAAGCGACGAGTGAGCGATGTGCCCACGGCTACACGAAGTCCCTCTCAGCCAGTTCGTATACCGGAGCTGGCCCTCGCTGGAGGGTGCTCAACAGCTCGAAGACCAACGGTCGACCAGCGCTCACGGCGTTGTGTTCCAGATTGCAAGCGCTCTGTACATTTCGGGCGGTGCCTTCCTTGGTGAAAAAACGAGCAGTTAATCAATTCGAAGAGTGTCTCTGTCTATCCGTCGCAAAGTACATCACAGGAAACCCAGAGCATCGTGTTCTTTTTACGTCGCCAGAAAAAGCATCTACACTCAATATTTGTGCCGCCCGAAATCGGATTGCCGCGAAATTTGAGAATGCCCCTATTGGCCACAGTTGTATACGTAGCTGACACACGTCATTTGGAAGATATGATATCCACATGTAGGCTAGATCAAGCTCGCATCTGCAACCACAGCGCCATAAGCCACAACATGCGTTGCTTCCTGATGGTTTGTATGCAGCGCAGGTCGTAGCTCGACCTACCCCCAGACAGTTTTCCTTTAAAGGACAGACATGTCGCAGATCGACGAAAGACACCGTCACCAGCGTAGCCGGCGCGCCGTGTTCCAGTGCTGCTGTGCAGTCTGCAGCTGCTGGAGACGGCGTTGCAGCGGCTGCCGGCCGTGTAGATCCGCCGCCACGCGGTCCACTGGCCTGCCTTGCCGCTATCTGCCGGCCGGTATCGCCCCGAATTTGTCAGTGTCAGATTAAATGGGCCGGGCCCGCCCGTTTGACAGCTTTGTCAAATGGACGACGGGAGCGTCGCTGCCCCGTCTCGTTCGGCACCAGCTTATCTCGGCGTACGCAAATTGTTTTGATAGCCGGTCGGGATTGCTCGGCGTGTCGCGCCGCGGTCGCCGCGGCCGCCCCAGCCGCTGTCGGGCCCGCTCGGCCCACGCCCGCGGGCGGTGGGTCTGCGGCCGGCCGTCCGCCGACGGTCACAGTCGGCAACACGACGACTGACGTGCCTGTGGCGACCGACCGCATTAGCGATGCTCCATCACGCGAGCAATTACTCACGGCTCGCAGCCAGGTGGGCCCGGCCCGAGCCGCGGGTGGGACGCCGGCGGACGGCGGCGGGCGGCCCTCGCCCACCCGACCATCACCGCCCTGCAGTACGCTCCGCCCGACCATCACCACCCTGCAGTACTTTAGCTGGGCCCGGACTACCCGACCATCACCACCCTGCAGTACGCTCCGCCCGACCATCACCACCCTGCAGTACTTTAGCTGGGCCCGGACTACCCAACCATCACCACCCTGCAGTACGCTCCGCCCGACCATCACCACCCTGCAGTACTTTAGCTGGGCCCGGACTACCCGAACCATCACCACCCTGCAGTACGCTCCGCCCGACCATCACCACCCTGCAGTACTTTAGCTCCCGGACCACCCACCATCACCACCCTGCAGTACGCTCCGCCCGACCATCACCACCCTGCAGTACTTTAGCTGGGCCCGGACTACCCAACCATCACCACCTCACACCCTGCAGTACGCTCCGCCCGACCATCACCACCCTGCAGTACTTTAGCTGGGCCCGGACTACCCAACCATCACCACCCTGCAGTACGCTCCGCCCGACCATCACCACCCTGCAGTACTTTAGCTGGGCCCGGACTACCCAACCATCACCACCCTGCAGTACGCTCCGCCCGACCATCACCACCCTGCAGTACTTTAGCTGGGCCCGGACTACCCAACCATCACCACCCTGCAGTACGCTCCGCCCGACCATCACCACCCTGCAGTACTTTAGCTGGGCCCGGACTACCCGACCATCACCACCCTGCAGTACGCTCCGCCCGACCATCACCACCCTGCAGTACTTTAGCTGGGCCCGGACTACCCAACCATCACCGCCCTACAGTACGCTCCGCCCGACCATCACCACCCTGCAGTACTTTAGCTGGGCCCGGACTACCCAACCATCACCACCCTGCAGTACGCTCCGCCCGACCATCACCACCCTGCAGTACTTTAGCTGGGCCCGGACTACCCGACCATCACCACCCTGCAGTACGCTCCGCCCGACCATCACCACCCTGCAGTACTTTAGCTGGGCCCGGACTACCCAACCATCACCACCCTGCAGTACGCTCCGCCCGACCATCACCACCCTGCAGTACGTTAGCTGGGCCCGGACCGCGCGTCAGGCAGCGTTGCGCTCGAGAAGGTGCGACTGGAAAAAGAGCATTACCACCCTGGGTGTTTGTCATCCAGAACGTTATGCTTTTCTGGGTGCTATTATATCCTTTCCATGTTATAATGTTGACATGTACTGCTTCATTTCCATTTGGTCCATATGTGTTCCTATTTCCATCAACGCCGGAAGTTCTTATTACCTTCTGGTTCACATTGCATCGCTTTCTTTTGATTAAGCAGAATGCATGTTTGTTATCCTCGTTCATTTAGGTGATGCAAATATTTTCTCAGGATCAGCAGGCCCTAAAGGGGAAAAAAATTGAATAACAATAATCCGAAAAGTTGCGAAAAACATTTTCTTACCTTTGCATGTACTTCATGCTGGCTGTAGGCAATGTGGTCCCTTACCGATCACTGCACAGCCATTTAGCCATTTGTTAGACAACTTTCAACCATAAGTAAAATTATGTTGTAAGCATCCCATCTCTCGCTACGGATACAATGATGTCTTCCAATGGACAGGTGCAATTGAGTTCCATGTATGTTAAACAAGGAAATAAGGTGATTGTGAATGAGTAAATACCGATTAAAACATGAACTGAGCCTCTATATAAAAAGGGCGCCACCTTATTACACATTAAGATGGAAATAATGTATAAGGTTCGCATTTGTCTTGTACTCTACAAAAGTAAAGAACTTTAAAACTAACCGAGTTAGACACCAACCACAATGTGCACCATACAAATGGCCATTTATTTTCATCTCTCTCTCTCTCTCTCTCTCTCGCTCTCGCTCTCGCTCTCGCTCTCTCTCTCTCTCTCTCTCTCTCTCTCTCTCTCGCTCTCGCTCTCGCTCTTCTCTCTCTTTCTCTCTCGCTCTTCTCTCTCGCTCTCTCTCTCGCTCTCGCTCTCCCTCTCGCTCTCGCTCTCGCTCTCGCTCTCTCTTCTCGCTCTCGCGCTCGCTCTTCTCTCTCTCTCTCTCTCTCTCTCTCTCTCTCTCTCTCTCTCTCTCTCTCTCTCTCTCTCTCTCTCTCTCTCTCTCTCTCTCTCTCTCTCTCTCTCTCTCTCTCTCTCTCTCTCTCTCTCTCTCTCTCTCTCTCTCTCTCTCTCTCTCTCTCTCTCTCTCTCTCTCTCTCGTTCTCGTCTCGTTCTCCTCGTTCTCGTTCTCGTTCTCGTTCTCGTTCTCGTTCTCGTTCTCGTTCTCGTTCTCGTTCTCGTTCTCGTTCTCGTTCTCGTTCTCGTTCTCGTTCTCGTTCTCGTTCTCGTTCTCGTTCTCGTTCTCGTTCTCGTTCTCGTTCTCGTTCTCGTTCTCGTTCTCGTTCTCGTTCTCGTTCTCGTTGTCGAGTGGACGATTTTGACAAACATTAGAATGCGTTAGATCCAACTGGCGTTCAACATTCCACATTCGTTTGGCACTTCGAAGCCTAAGTATGGCGAATTAGGACTATTTTAAGCGGAAAGGATTTCATGGTTTATTTCACCTGGTTTAGAGAACACATTTGCAGCTTAAGTGGCCATGCTATTTAAGCAAGAAGTTTGAAAACGTTTATTATTTTCATGAAACATTATACTATAGTGTAGACACTAAAATTTCACTATCGAAGAATATAAGGCTGTGTCTCAGTTCGATTCCTATTTCATCTAAATTATTCCTCTATTACAAACCATAAACCATGACCCCGAAATCCACTAATATGGAGTGTAGGGGCCAGAATACCGAGCAAAAGAACGATCAAATTATGACATTTATACTCAAAGATTCTAAACTTAAGTTCTGGAAATCTGGAGGTTTATTTTTAAAAAGGCTCTTGACAGGAGTCTACGGTTGCTAGGTAAGCCAGCCGTCACCTCGATCGAACCTGCCAGCATAGGCTCGCAGGCCGGCTACTGACAGGACGGAAACCGGCCACAGAACAGCTGGTTCACAGGACGCCAGCAAGTTCTGCGGCCACGAGCAGGGGACGGAGCAGCGACTTGGTGTGACATTCAGGGACCTTTGGCGCTCGACCTTTAGACCTTGAGGTGACGGATCAGCGGTGCGTCGCGGCCGACAGTTGGTGACACACTGCCTCCAGGCCGAACTCATTTCCGCCCCGCAACGTCGTCGTTATTGGACCGTCTAATTAACTGAAAATGCTGGCTGCATGTGTGATGCGTGATCCTATCGCGAGGCGGAGAGCACGCACGTCCCATCACGCTCGGTGTTGCATTCTTTATGAACGAGCCCATGACCGCGCTGTTTGTTCCAGCCCGTTTGGGCTGGCGTTCGTGGTGCGGTATAGTCCGCTCAGCGGAACCGGGCCACGTGTTCAGTGGCGGCCCAAGACCGGCGGCCGGACGTCAAATGCATCGAACAATGTACACTTGGAGCTTGTGTGGTCGCGAAGCGAGCTGGATGTTAAAATGCGATGTTATAAATGCCGAAAGGGAGCGAGTGATATGCCTCTGGACCCCTGCCCTTCCTCTGCCGCGATGCCCCTGTTGCTCTCCGGGATGGGCACCGGGTCCCCTCTCACGCGCACCTATTCGGTGTGACACTGTATGTTCCCCATTTTTAGTGCTGGCCTTTGC
The DNA here is from genome assembly GCA_034440615.1 of Ashinkailepas kermadecensis. NCBI lineage: Eukaryota > Metazoa > Arthropoda > Thecostraca > Neolepadidae > Ashinkailepas > Ashinkailepas kermadecensis. The sequence continues at coordinate 69,031 of JAOTOM010002330.1, read as the reverse complement.
CGATGAGACCTGTTCCCCGGCTCGCGGCCGCGTGCTTTAATGGACGAGCATGGCTTCTTTTCATCTCTGATGTCGTGATATATAAATGCACGTAATGACATGAACTTTGCGGCTGACCTGATGTCATGTGGGATCCACTAAAGTTGTGTCCGTGTTTCATGGATGCATCGCATTACAAGATGAAGTTGTCGTGGAAGAGTTGTCGTTGACTCGATGAATGTCGGACAATTTGCAGTATTCATTTATGTCCTCATGTCATTTTCGAAGATAGTGCTAGTAAACTTTTCATGGTACGGAAGAGCACGTGAAAGGTGCCAGGTAGTCCTCCTGTCTAGGCATGGCACCGAGTGTTCCAATATCAGCACCATTTTCTTGAAACCAACATCCTTCGAGGGCGCAAACCATTTGCTCACCATTAATGAAGTGTCTATTCAATGTTAATGCCTCATGGAGCACCAACCTGTTCTCTAAGAACATATGCTCCCGCAACAGACATGAAATGTTTAGCCTGTCGTGCCGGATCGAGCGCGAGTTACGTGTGCCGATTTCTTTGCTGATGTGCCACGGCCACATGTCCTTGAAACATTCATCAGCACACGTTGGTCCCCGAGTCGTCCGCCATAATGAAGACACCACGAGCGCGCTCTCCTTCTTCATAATGAGGACACCCCCTCGCTCTTAATGAAGCATCACCGGCGCGCGAATATCCCCCCGGACCGGTGCAGTGTCAACAGGCGCGCGAATGTTCCACCCCCTCCCCGGACCGGTAGTGTGTCGACAGGCGCGCGAGTATCCCCTGGACTGGTACAGTGTCGGCAGGCGTGCGAGTATCCCCCGGACCGGTACAGTGTCGACAGGCGTACGAGTATCTCTGGACCGGTACAGTGACGACAGGCGCGCGAGTGTCCCCCGGACCAGTACAGTGTCGACAGGCGCGCGAGTGTCCCCCGGACCGGTACAGTATCGACAGGCGTGCGAGTGGCCCTTGGACCAGGTCAGTGTCGACAGGCGCGCGAGTGTCCCCCGGACTGGTGCAGTGTCGACAGGCGTGCGAGTGGCCCTTGGACCAGGTCAGTGTCGACAGGCGCGCGAGTGTCCCCCGGACTGGTACAGTGTCGACAGGCGCGCGAGTGTCCCCCGGACCGGTACAGTATCGACAGGCGTGTGAGTGGCCTTCGGACCAGGGTCGACAGGCGCGCGAGTATCCCCCGGACCGGTACAGTGTCGACAGGCGCGCGAATATCCCCGGACCGGTACAGTATCGGCAGGCGCGCGAGTGTCCCCCGGACCGGTACAGTGTCGACAGGCGTGCTACAGGCGTGCTGGGCCGTGCAGGTGCGCGGTTTCGACACAGTCATGCACGATAAGTGCAGCGCGGTGTGCGGCGAGGAAAAATGGCGCGGCCCTGCAATTTGCGGTGGCGTGTTAGCCGCACTCACCAATGGGAGCGCAGAGTCGACTCCGGACCAACACGCTCGCCAATGGCCGTCTCCTCAGATCACCGGCCTGGAGAGCCAGCTCCTGACACATGACCAGTGCCTGTGCCTGTCGGTACATAGTTAGGAGTTTCCCACCGCTTTTGAGGGGCTTTGAGAGCCCTTCAGTATTTGGTTATGGCGTTTCAGCAACCGTCTATGAATGGGCTGGAAGATTTTCAATTTTAAGCGTAGAATGATGTTTCTGGTGTTTGGAATTAGGTCTGTAAGTAGCCAAACACGTGATGAAGTGACGCTTTTCATCACCGAAATATTGTGAAACGGAATGAAGAGGTTAGCAATTCTTCCGCTTCCAATGCATTTGTTAAAGCACCCTTAGACACTCTCTTCTTTTGATACCACCACTGCCACTCGAAACGACGTGTTAGGAGGGCCTTGGTAGCATTTGGCTGCGTCGGGGAAGTCTCTGGACCTTCCAGAATGCGTCAAAGCTACCTAGCGATCTCTGGAAACACTGTGAGGGGAGGTATGCGACACTTAGCTGAGGTATCAAAAGAGAGTCCCTTCGAACAAAAGACGCCACAGACGTCCTGGAAAAATCCTGTCACCGCAGAGAGGGGCGTCTGCGACCTCTGTAGCAGACGGCTATGAACCGTACGACCTGCTGGATATGCGATGAGGAGAGAGAGAGAGCGCGCGTCCTACCACGTCCGATGCCTCTCACCACCGAGAAGGCGGCCGACAGGTCCCGCGCTGGGTGGTCCGACCCGATCCCGCCGACATCCTTCAACATCCGGCTCATTTGCATGACCGTGCGACTGCGTTTCGCCCGGCGTGTTTCGGCGAGTGCGCCGCGGCCAGAACAATGGCGCCGTCGTCGCATACGATCAAGCGATCGCAGCTTGTCCGTCGAAGCTGTGGTGTTCTTTGTCGCCTTCCGAGTGGCGCAGGTTAGTCGTAGGACGTTCCTCGCTTTGCGCTCCCGCGACCACGGCGTTTTTATCGCCTCGTGGATCTTTTCTTTCTAGAATCAATATTGGCGGTCCCTTTCGCCTCTTGTGCTTCGTGGACGTCGTCAGGAAAGCCGGATGGGCGTTACATGACCAATGTAGTCGATGCGCCCTGAAGCACAAATAACTAATTAACAGGAAACCCTGTTGTCCAAAGCAGCCGCTCGAGGTGGCGGCGACCTCTTCGCCCCCTCAGCCACAGACGTGTCATGCCGCTGTTGCGAACGAAAAAAACGACTATCCATGTACATTTCAATTTGTGCCTCACCTTCGAAAGGTTTTCAAGAAATATCATGGCAGTAGCCGAATGCTAGAGACGGATACAGGAACTAGAGAAATGTGCCTCCCCATATAAAGGGGGCGCCCCTCTTGCCGGAAAAGGCGCCCCTTCGGGAAGGCTCCAGTATACTCCTGCATCCCCCGTTCAACAGGGTATTCGGCCAAACAATGAGGAAAAGGAAAATGCGTCCCTTTGTGACGAAAAGGCAAAAGGCGAAAAGGCACCGAAGAAATGTTCGCCCTACTCATGGAAATTCCTGGACTTGCCCTTGCCGCATTCCTCATACGGAACGGATGGTTGTCGTTGGTCATGCCGAACATCGACAGTCATGTCAGTCGTGTGTGGATATACGACAAATCAGCAGCACGGAATGAGGAGCGGGACCTGGCTGGCTGCCGACAATGATGCGGTGCTGGTGCTGATGCTTATGCCCTCGTGCGGGCTCCGGTCAGTCGAGCGGTGTCGGTGAGCCATCGGCAGCCCGAAATCCAACCTGGCGTCGACCGGTGGCACGCCCGGCACAGGCTCAAATATTTATAGCCGGCAGAGAGCGTCGTCGTCGAGATGTCTTTGTAACTCAAACTTGGCCGCATGTGGGCCGACAGCCCGGAGCGTTTGTGTTGCTCGGACCGTCTGTCTGTCGGTCTCGCCATATGTATTCGTCGTCCACAGTCAATAAACAGACGTGCGCACCGCGCTGAAAGAGCTCCGTACACAGAAACGCGGCTTTCAAGTCGCCCCGGGACGCGCAAAAACGTCGACCGGGCAGCCGAGGCGCGGCGGCTCGACCGGGCGGCCGAGGCGCGCCGGCTCGACCGGCGTGCAGCGGCCGGTGTCGCTCGTCACTTGCGAGCCGTCGTTCGCACTCGGAACCCATTACGGCCGCTGGCCAATACGCCAAGAGCCATAAACACCGCCGGCGGTCCACAGCTCGCCGAGCTGTCGCCGCCATGTGGCTTTGATCGGCCGACCGCGCCGCGACACCTCCGGCACGCGCCGCCGTTCCCCAGCTCGTCACCGCTGCCGTCCCCCAGCCCCCCCCCCCCCCCTCCCCCTCCCCCAGCTCGTCACCGCTGCCGTCCCCCAGCCCGTCACCGCTGCCGTTCCCCAGCTCGTCACCGCTGCCGTCCCCCAGCCCGTCACCGCTGCCGTCCCCCAGCCCGTCACCGCCGCCGTCCCCCAGCCCGTCACCGCCGCCGTCCCCCAGCCCGTCACCGCCGCCATCCCCCAGCCCGTCACCGCCGCCGTCCCCCAGCCCGTCACCGCCGCCGTCCCCCAGCCCGTCACCGCCGCCATCCCCCAGCCCGTCACCGCCGCCGTCCCCCAGCCCGTCACCGCCGCCATCCCCCAGCTCGTCACCGCCGCCATCCCCACCCCCGCCCGTCACCGCCGCCGTCCCCCAGCTCGTCACCGCCCCGTCCCCAGCTCAGCTCGTCACCGCCGCCATCCCCCAGCCCGTCACCGCCGCCATCCCCCAACTCGTCACCGCCTCCGTCCTCCAGCCCGTCACCACCGCTGGTGCCGACCGCGTGATGATCGCGACGCGAGCAGTCATGGAGGGGCGGGGCGGGGCGGGACGGGCTCGTCCTGACGTGCAGCGTTCTCCACAAATCAACATCAATTGGCGCGATGCCGGCCGACAGCTGAGCGCTGCATTTCCGCGCGGCTGACGAGTGGCCGAGTGTTTGGCCAGTCGTGGTGCTGGACGGAAGACACCGGCACGGACACGCGGGGTCGGCGAGCCGCGAGACGAGACTGGTGAGGCGGCCGAGAATGTTTGCAGACTGTGGTCGGAGTGTGAGACGCGTTCGCCGGCACCACGCCAGTGTCGGAGTCAGCCGGGTCCGGACCGGGACAGGTCGGCATTTCCGGCGGCATTTCTGGCCGATTGTGATTGCTCGAGCCAACGTCGGCTGCTGTCTGGGTTCTGTCGGCGTCATTCTCGGCCCAGCCAACCAATTGGCATCCAGGGTCAGGTGAGCTCCTCTGATTCACGAGGACCCTGTCGAGTCACTCGCGTGCCGGACATCTCTCCAAGTCTCGCAGCTGCTTTGGACACATTTTTCAGTCAAACACGCCCACAAAGCTGAACTATATACATGGGAGTGGCAAAGTCCTCTGAGTTACCAATATTTGAATGCCACTAGTGTGTTCAGAGTCTCTTGGTGTCATACCGAGCAAGAGTCCCGGTCCGGCTTCAGTGTCGCCTAACTATCATGTTCTCCTGGGTTGTTAGTGTCTTCGCAAGTTTTTACGAGCGACGGTGTGTATGCTCTCGTGGATATGAGACAAAAGTTCATCTGAGCGACCCGACCCAATCCGAAGTCTCAGCCGGGTCCGACTGTCACACTTTTCAAACCTTTATAACTTTCGCTTTTGTAACAGCGTTTCAACTCCTAATTCTTTCACTCGGAATTAGATCTGAGACCTGTGTCACCATCCTAAAAGATCAATGACTTACTTTTCCTGTGATTTAACTCAATTCTGTTCGACCACGCATAGTTTGTCTATGCGTGCTGAAAAAGAATCGAAATAAATCACAAAAAGTACATCATTATTTTGTTGCGGTGGTGAAGCATAACTCAGTCTTTATTTTCAATGTTTTCACCACGGTATACCCTTTCAAATACACATGTTTTCTTCTAAACAACACATTTTATGGCGGTACTATACCGGCACCGGCCAGGCAGCCAGCCGCCCATCACGTGGCCATGTCGTCATGACACGCGACCTACGTCCCTCAAGGCCGAGCGACTGCATGTCTGGTGTCAGTCTGATAGAGGGTGCTGCGCTGAGTGGCTGTGTGCAGCATGAACTGAGCCGGAAGACTGAGACAAGCAAGGCCTCCACACAGCTGACACCTTTGTGAATTCGACAATTCAGCTTAGTGTACTTAGGTTTGAGATACGTACACCATACTCGGTAGATTAGCCAAAATCGGCAACATGGCAGCTAATTTCGTGTGGAGCGGATTGTTTTGTTTTTACCTTCAATGTACATGTGTCGAAATTGGAGACACTATCGTTGGAATTGGGCTCATCTGCCAAATAGCGAGCACGCATCACAGAGTTGAGTGCAATGCACCGAATTGTCGAAACAGGTTTTACTTCTTTTCGAAATTTCTCCATTTCCGATAAAACTGGACGCAATAAGGTGGATGTATGCGGGTAGCCAAGAAAACCAGTTGCGGTTGGTTGACATATCTCCTGTGGCGGTATGGCGCACAGTCACGTGCCCGCAGCAGAGGAGCACCATGCTGCCCTCGCTCGTCCAGCGCCTCCAATGACGCCTTATACGTGTCCTCCACAGTTCCAACGTCCTCCTGAGGTCATCAGTGTCCTCCGGAGTTATTGGTGACCTTCCAGCACAGGATGCATGTAGTCCTCGAGGGCCACCACTCACCTATGACCCTCCTGGCCTCCCATGAAAACCTTCCTGGCGAGTCAGCACGTTCTGTTGAGTGACCGACATCTGAAGCCAGCCGCTTCCTGGCGTGTGAACGAAACCAGAGACCTGCTTCACCATCGCAACATAGAACAAACAAATGGCGCATTTTGATACTTCACTTGAATAAATTATGTTTCACCACGCAAGGTTTTTATGCGTGGTGAGGCATAACGTATCTAAATCACAGAAAAATGCGTCTTTTTGTTGTTTGTTCGCGGTGATGGCATATATATATATATATATATATATATATATATATATATATATATATATATATATATATATATATGTATATATATATATATATATATATATATATATATATATATATATATATATATATCTGATCACCGTTTCACGGGAACTGGTAGTGGTGCGGTATAATCATATGATCATCAGAATCAGAATCAGAATCCTCACGTCTTCGTGCTGTCGTCGGCACACTGGTGCTTACCTGTGTTGCCAGTTGAGCAGGGGCATGTCGCGACAAAGTTTGTTCTCAAACTAATCAGATTTACAACACCGTACTCCAGTTTCGCTTCGTGAACTTCGTCACCAAGCCGGTGGGTATCCATTACCTGCCTACTACCTAAGCCCAGACTTTAGTTGGGTCTTTGCTCAAGCTATTTACTAAGAGGCGCTAACCCCGCTTCCAGATTTATCTCGGTAACCAATTAAGCCTTCGGTATAATTAATCTGCCAATCGATGTCCCTAAGTGTTGTGTACTTGATGGGCATACCATTTTGGCGTGTTGGGTGATGATTACCGTGGTAGGTCAGGCCAAACATTTTCACGAAAGCCAAAAATACGCTCTGCGATTCAGCAAGGAAACTTCACCAACAGTGTTATAGACGTGGCAGAAATTTTACACTTGAATCAATATTCGAAAACTTTCGTTCAAGTCAAGATTATATCAACGTTTTATGCTGCATTACCGGATTAACTGGCGCATGCTCACGGGTCAACTTCAGTCCAACACCGTGCATATGCATTTTAGATATCGTCCTGGCCATTGGCATTTCCTCAGGTTGTCGATATGGGAATTGAGGGAGGGGTGCTATCGTTCCATGCTACGCCATAGGCGTGATGCTAAATGTCATGAAATTTGGCGAGACGCGTCCCCCGTCCCCCGCCTTGGCGCGGCCCATGGTATTCGCTTGATGATGACTTCAAGTGACTAACATTTCGCTTTATAGCTCTACATCAAAATTTGACATCTGTTCTATGATAACATAGTAAAATGCCATGGATGCTTCTCTAACCTTTCTTGCATGTGCAAATAATCTTGCTTGTTTTCATAGCATGCTATACTCTGATATATTTTAGACTCTCAGCAAACACTTCTTTCCTGGAGATTTCCTCAGTGTTTGAGAGCGGGAAGGCGTAAGCGCACTAGCACGTGCAGAAGTGATCTGCATGTCTGTAATTCCCACATCATCAACCGAAGATCTGTGTGTGATGTCCGGCGACGCTATTGTGCTGGATCGGCTTCGGAAAGGTTTTCTGTACAAACAAGGCATGAAGGCATGCGCATCGCATGCCTTTGAGCATGTGTGGTTTACACGGTTTGGCATCTCTATGACTCAATGGCCGTGTACCTGGGTAACGAACATGGACCAATGTTTGCACTGTGACGCGTAATCATAAGCTACCCTCAAAGCAAACCTCGGACATTTGTGCATAACGCCGTTCCTGCGATGATCATATTTGTGATACTTGGCTATGGCACGGTCAACATTGTGTATGCGAGGGTACTGTAGGTGCCGGTAATTTAGGGTGTGTCGTCATCGGCTGTGACGTGTGCCAATGCGACAGGTTGAGATTATCTTGTCATGTTCTGTCATTGCTAACAGTTGTCACTTGTGTGTCTGTCGTCATGGCAACCGGGCGTGTGGTGCGTCATTACTGCCACCAGTGTGTCGTGTGTCGGTATCGTCACTCGTGTGTTGCGCGGCACCGTTACCGCCCGTGTGTCTTGCGTCACTATCGCCGCGTGTGTGTGCGGCGCGTCACTATTGTCTCACTTGTGTGGCGTCGCTCCACCGCCTGCGGACCGGTTCTTACGAGGCGTGAAGCGGTTGGACGGCATTGCATGGCTCCACACGAGACACCAGAGTCGACGGACCCCCGCCGGCGCCGAGGGACCCGTCGGCCGCGGGCCAACCCTCGATGCCTCGACGGTCACAGGGTCGGGGCCGGTCAGCGGCGCCGTGGGCAGCCACGGACGCGGCACGACACGTCGCCACTGACCAGGTGTCATGAGCTGGTTTGCCCTGACCAGCTGTGGCGGCTGGTCATGGCTGGACATTTCTCACCAAGCCAGAGGACCCAGGTCCTTATTTACAGAACATATTTTCAGATTGAATAGGGAAAACGACAAATTAACATCAGCAGGGGAACCAAACCAGGGGGTCGGGACCCCCGCGGCCCGCCCGGGACCTCCAGCCGTGTCGTCGGCACCCTGTCCGCCGCCCACGCCCCGTCGCCCCGTCGCCGTGCGCGGCCACCTGCCGTGAGCGGCGCGCCGCTAATCCGCTGTTTGTGTCACGGCGCGCCCGTCCATCCTCTGCAGCCATTGTCCGGGGGCCTATGGGCAGGATTACCTGATCGGACCGTGCACCTCACCTTGACGTGCTAAATGGATGGCACATTGGTGGTGCCCACGCCGACGTCCATCAAACTTAAGTCGCTCGGTAGTGTCCGCGTGCCGGTCGGCCTCATTCAGCGATGATTTCGCCCAGCGTCATCTCATGACGGGCTCGTCACACTGAATGGCGTTTCAGATACTTACGGCGGGTCGCTCGCAAAATACACCGGACGGCGGCGCTGCACTGAATGGCAACTAAATGCGGCCCAACATCGTGGGTGTTCGTTACCTGCTGCCTAACTGGACGAGCCGGCCCTTCTCTATGCGGCTCGCCTATTGCTCATGGGTCGCCGGCTTGTGTCTTGTTTCTTGCCTGTCTGGTGTTGCTCATGGGTCGCCGGCTTGTGTCTTTGTTTCTTGCCTGTCTGGTGTTGCTCATGGGTAGCCGGCTGCCTGTCTGGTGTTACTCATGGGTCGCCGGCTTGTGTCTTGTTTCTTGCCTGTCTGGTGTTACTCATGGGTCGCCGGCTTGTGTCTTGTTTCTTGCCTGTCTGGTGTTGCTCATGGGTCGCCGGCTTGTGTCTTGTTTCTTGCCTGTCTGGTGTTGCTCATGGGTAGCCGGCTGCCTGTCTGGTGTTGCTCATGGGTCGCCGGCTGCCTGTCTGGTGTTGCTCATAGGTAGCGGCTGCCTGTCTGGTGTTGCTCATGGGTATCCGGCTGCCTGTCTGGTGTTGCTCATGGGTAGCCGGCTGCCTGTCTGGTGTTACTCATGGGTAGCCGGCTGCCTGTCTGGTGTTACTCATGGGTAGCCGGCTGCCTGTCTGGTGTTACTCATGGGTAGCCGGCTGCCTGTCTGGTGTTACTCATGGGTAGCCGGCTGCCTGTCTGGTGTTACTCATGGGTCGCCGGCTGCCTGTCTGGTGTTACTCATGGGTAGCCGGCTGCCTGTCTGGTGTTACTCATGGGTAGCCGGCTGCCTGTCTGGTGTTACTCATGGGTAGCCGGCTGCCTGTCTGGTGTTACTCATGGGTCGCCGACTGCCTGTCTGGTGTTTGGAAGTGACGTGATGCGGCGGTAGACGCCGGGCACGTGCGCTCCATTCAGTACCACTGCAGTACGTGGGAAAATCTGCAGCTTTACGTTTTGCTGGGTGTTGGATGTTGTCGACGTCTTTACCGCCGATGTAGCCATCAGTCAATGTTTCGGTTGCTATGGATCGCTAAATTGAGCGGCACACGTCACCTTCAGCCAGTAGTTAATTGCTGGTTATCGGCGTTGCATGGTCATGTACCGTGAAGGAGTCATTTCTGCATGGCAAATTGGTTAAGCTGGCATTACGAACATTGAATGATGTGCGGTGGGGACATCTGATCCGGTAATACACGGCAGCACTGGCCGCCGCCTGGCCGACTGCTTGGTGCTGGGATTATAGGCTGCTGGCATGGGCCTCGGAACTGAAGGTTCATACCTGAAAATTTAGGCATCCGTTGAAAATGTAGGCATCCGTTACCACGAACCGTATAAATGTTGCATGGAGAAACGCACCCAGCAAATGACTTACCCCCTCCCGAACGTTTATTGACGCTTCTGCACTCGCTTTTTGCCCGTTCTTTCCAATGCGGAGTATAACATGCAGTCGAAATTAGTGAGACAAAATTCAAACGAGAATACAAATTGGGTGATATACGGGATGGAATATGATGACAACCAAGGCTTCTGCTGCTGCTCAACGCTCGCCACAGCTGCGACGTGAGCTGCTGACAGCAGCGGACGCCAGCTGCCGGCCACTGACGGCGTACCGCTAACAGCAGCGGACGCCAGCTGCCGGCCACTGACTGCGTACCGCCAGCAGCAGCGGACGCCAGCTGCCGGCCACTGACGGCGTACCGCTAACAGCAGCGGACGCCAGATGCCGGCCACTGACTGCGTACCGCCAGCAGCAGCGGACACCAGCTGCCGGCCACTGACGACGTACCGCTAATAGCAGCGGACGCCAGCTGTCGGCCACTGACGGCGTACCGCTAACAGCAGCGGACGCCAGCTGCCGGACACTGACGGCGTACCGCCAGCAGCAGCGGACGCCAGCTGCCGGCCACTGACGGAGTACCGCCAGCAGCAGCGGGCGCCAGCTGCCGGCCACTGACGGAGTACCGCCAGCAGCAGCGGGCGCCAGCTGCCGGCCACTGACGGCGTACCGCCAGCAGCAGCGCAGACGCTGGTCGATCACTGGCGCAAACAATGTTATCTCATGGCGCCGATACGCTATCGGATCTGACCAAACGAAACATTAGCATTCAGTGCAATCGCCGTATGCCGGTAGCTTTACAGTGGCGAGTGCGTACTCAGCAGCGGAGCAGCGTACACGCCTACCGCATGTCTGCCACATCCCAAGTGTCGAGTGCACATTGCACAGTGCACAGTGCACGGAGCCGCTGCACTGCGCTGCACGGCTCTGGCGGGCGCCGACCGACCCGCTGCGACCTCCCACACAACTGCTGCGGTCACAGGAGCGGGCAGGGTGCGCGAGCGACACTTGCAAATGGGCCGGTGGCAGGCTGCGACCGGCGGACCGGCTGACGGTCCGTGGGCGGACCGGCTGACGGTCCGTGGGCGGACGGCTGACGGTCCGTGGGCGGACCGGCTGACGGTCCGTGGGCGGACGTCTGATGGTCCGTGGGCGGACCGGCTGACGGTCCGTGGGCGGACGTCTGGCGGTCCGTGGGCGGACCGGCTGACGGTCCGTGGACGGACATCTGGCGGTCCGTGGGCGGACGTCTGGCGGTCCGTGGGCGGACGTCTGGCGGTCCGTGGGCGGACGTCTGACGGTCCGTGGGCGGACCGGCTGACGGTCCGTGGGCGGACGTCTGACGGTCCGTGGGCGGACCGGCTGACGGTCCGTGGGCGGACGTCTGGCGGTCCGTGGGCGGACGTCTGACGGTCCGTGGGCGGACCGGCTGACGGTCCGTGGGCGGACGTCTGACGGTCCGTGGGCGGACCGGCTGACGGTCCGTGGGCGGACCGGCTGACGGTCCGTGGGCGGACCCGGCTGACGGTCCGTGGGCGGACCCGGCTGACGGTCCGTGGGCGGACGTCTGACGGTCCGTGGGCGGACCGGCTGACGGTCCGTGGGCGGACGTCTGACGGTCCGTGGGCGGACCGGCTGACGGTCCGTGGGCGGACGTCTGACGGTCCGTGGGCGGACCGGCTGACGGTCCGTGGGCGGACATCTGGCGGTCCGTGGGCGGACGTCTGGCGGTCCGTGGGCGGACGGCTGACGGTCCGTGGGCGGACGTCTGACGGTCCGTGGGCGGACCGGCTGACGGTCCGTGGGCGGACCCGGCTGACGGCCAGCTCTGCATGACGATACTGTTACCTGACGTCACCGACCGGGTGTCTGATGTCACCTGCCTGATGTCTGACGTCACCGATCTGGTGTCTGACGTCACGGACCAAATATCCGAACGTCACAGACTGGATGGTCGGCGGCACGTGTCCCGACGACGACGTTTGTCATTGACTGACTGTCATTATGTGATTACGCCACACTGTCTGCCTGTGTGCGGATCCCTGTCCATGTCCCAACCCGAGACTATGTCCCCCGTGGCCGTGTGCTGCCCCGTGACTGTATTCACCCCCCCCCCGGTAACCATTTCCCCAATAACTACCGCCCCTGAGACCATGTGACCGTGTGCCGTCGTACCTCCATCCCCTGTGACCGTGTGCCGCCGCATCTCCATCCCCTGTGACCGTGTGCCGCCGTACCTCCACCCCCTGTGACCGTGTGCCGCCGTACCTCCACCCCCTGTGACCGTGTACCGCCACATCTCCACCCCCTGTGACCGTGTGCCGCCGTATCTCCACCCCCTGTGACCGTGTGCCGCCATATCTCCACCCCCTGTGACCGTGTACCGTCGTACCTCCACCCCCTGTGACCGTATGCCGCCGTACCTCTACCACCCAAGACCATGTGCCGCCACATCTCCACCCCCCTGTGACCGTGTGCCGCCGTATCTCCACCCCCTGTGACCGTGTGCCGCCGTATCTCCACCCCCTGTGACCGTGTGCCGCCGTATCTCCACCACCCAAGACCGTGTGCCGCCACATCTCCACCCCCCTGTGACCGTGTGCCGCCGTATCTCCACCCCCTGTGACCGTGTGCCGCCGTATCTCCACCCCCTGTGACCGTGTGCCGCCGTATCTCCACCACCCAAGACCGTGTGCCGCCACATCTCCACCCCCTGTGGCCGTGTGCCGCCGTATCTCCACCACCCAAGACCGTGTGCCGCCACATCTCCACCCCCTGTGACCGTGTACCGCCGTATCTCCACCACCCAAGACCGTGTGCCGCCACATCTCCACCCCTGTGACCGTGTGCCGCCGTATATCCACCCCCTGTGACCGTATGCCGCGGTATCTCCACCCCCTGTGCCCGTGTGCCGCCCGAAGGCTGCGGCGTCAGCACAGAGCGCGCTCGCCGCCCGCTCGCCAGCTGGCGCACGACGATGGCGTGAGTGACTGTACGATGGCGTGCGCCACACACCGACGCCACTGATAGGATAACGAGAAATGCATCTATTAGTATTGCGAGGTGACATTCCCGGTTGAGTAGGTTCTCGTGTCTTCCGCCAGGTTTGGTCGTGGCGCCGGCACGTTAGGCCATTAATCAGGCCGATACGTTAGTAGTCGAAGGCGCAAATCCTGTTTTCATCGCGTTTTTTTTTTGGGCGACCATACAAAGTGATGGTTTCGTCAGAAAGGTGTGATTCAAACCTTTTGCTTGCTTTATGTTCACCATGTCAATACCGCGGTAAGTATGTATGATCATAGGTGATTATAGCTCTTTATGTGCACTGTTGCACAGGCTGATCGATGCCATCTGCCGTTAATAGCATCGTGATACTTGTCTTCGGTGCTTGTGTGCACCCACGAAAGGGAGCATTAAATAGTTACGTTTTTCGTGGTCAGGAAATCACATATCCTATCACGGGTAGCACATCTGAAGTGGCAATTTGCTCGATGCATATATATACCTGTAACCAAAGAGAAGTTCGTGTGACCAGCATAGTAAAACCTAAAACGAAGTGTGTATGGTCTGTCACAAGTACTCAAGAAAAGGGTGGCGTACTAAATGTACGTCAAATAATTACGTTGAATGTATATTAAGACAATAATTGGTCCAATAAACATTCGTCGGGCGAAATAGTCGTGATGAGAAAGGTTCGCAAAGATAGAACTTCGTACCGACAACATATCGCATCGCAAGACTGCCTAAAAATTGGTGGTTGGTTATTTGGGCTTAGGGGCGCATCGACTGCGTTGGTCATACAGCGCCCAGTAAAAAATGGTTGAATACCAGAAGTTCGTTGGGAAAGAAATGCGTTACATATTAAAGTACATGATGACAAAAGCGACTCCTGTCAGATATGGTAAAGTACATGGTGTAAGAAATGTAATATTTAGGGGGGAGATGTCAGTAGGACATACCTTCGCACAAACAAGGGGTCGTATTCTGAACTCCGGATGACAATAAGGCGGGCGTAGATCGTGAGAGAGAGAGAGAGAGAGAGAGAGAGAGAGAGAGAGAGAGAGAGAGAGAGAGAGAGAGAGAGAGAGAGAGAGAGAGAGAGAGACACAGGTCTCTCCTTGACGAGCGTCTTCTCTTCACCAGCAAACAGCCTCTCTGTCGCGGTGAGAGTTTTCTCCGCCCCGATACACCGTCCCTGCGCCCCAATGGTGTCCTCTCCACTCTGATGAGCAGCCTGTCTTCCCTAAAAGAACGGCCTCTCGGCGCTTATAAGTGGCCTTTCCGTGTACCGGGCGAAGCAGCCTTTCTGGACGGTGTGTAAGCATCTCGATCTTAAGAAAAGAGAGGAACATGGGTGGATTTAGTAAGTTAATTGAGGTTAAGTGATGAAAAGGTAAATTTACCCGGCAAGCTTTACGCCTTACGTCAAGCTTGTGGGACGCGTTTTCTCTGTAGTTTAAGGGTTATAACAATATTACCATTTGTCGTTATATGAAGGGTGTACTTTGCTTGCGTGCATTGCTTTACCAGAGGAGCACAACTTCGACGACGGTTCGGCATGCCTCCGTCCTTTTGCCCTATGTGCTGTCCCCTTTTGTCCTCCAAATTGTCCCCTACATGCCCATACAACACAAGCTTTTTCTTGTGAAATTCAATCGAAGTACTTTGGCATGTAATTTTTTGTTTGTTCTATATACTTCAGCGAACGTTTTCCAACCAAATTATCATCCAATAACGAAGTTTAGCATGTCCAAGGGGAGAAATTGTGCTTTACGAACTTCTTTTCTTACGTACTCCATACCCGAGGAACTTTTGATTGCGATTTTTGCAAGCATAACTCTCCCTGCTAATGTACAGCGTGTGTACTTCATAAATAATCCAACGGGTACCTGCTTGTATAATTTTCCGTAAGAACGTCTTTGAGGGGAGGTTCTGGCTTGCAGACTGATGGTGGCTGGTGTGCAGGCGGATACAGTTGCTCAATTCCAGTAGAGGTGATATCTAGCGGGCGCAGAATGTGCAGATGTCTAGCAAGTAGCCCAAGATGATTATCTTAAAGGGTGAGACCGGTAACCAAAAGCTTATTCGATCACGATATCAGCAGCTGCATCTCTCTGTCACGCAGAAGCTGCATGTGCTGCCATAAATATTATCTCTGAACTGAAGGATAACAATATCTTGCCACATCGGTTGGAAACATTTCATAGCAATCAAGCCGCGATCCGTCCTTCCGAGCAATCAAGTAACCGTGATGAAGGTCTTTAATTCGAGTCCCTTGATGATCTGGTTGTATTTGAGGTAATATGAGGAACAGGTACAATGATTTTCCATTCCAACTACACAGCATAACTGTGTTTTTGATATTCAATCTTAGCTGAAAACTACATCGCACATTTACACAAAGAACAATTGGCATTTGCCACCCGACTTTACAAAATACGGATGATTCTTGAGGATCCAGGGTCAACTTGGGAATTCCGTGGGCGCTACTAGCTTGCTACCTGCCCATGGTTTTCCCGGGGTCTCATTTCCTTTCTACTAATTGGTGGTAGTCTATCTGCAAAAAGAAAAAGAAAATACAGAAGGCATGGTAATATTATTGGTATAATCACATTATGTTGTATCTCTTGCTTGCATCCCGAGGCACCCATGTGTTGGCTGTCCTGATCTATGGGCAGCTCGCCTATGGAAGCTCCACACTGAAAGACCCAATGAAGGTGCATACAGCCAAATTAGGATAGGCTGCTGCTGCATCTGATATGGGGACAATTAAAAAAAAACAAAAAAAACAAAACATTAAGAAACACGCATTGTCCCAACACCGACGTGATGCTGCCGCGACTGTCGACGGCACCGACGACTCCCGGCTCGCCGCCTTCACCGGGGGCTGTGCCGGTGGCGGAGGCCGGTGGCGTCGGCCGGTGGCGGCGGATGGTGGCGGAGGCCGGTGGCGGCGGCCGGTGGCGGAGGCCGGTGGCGGAGGCTTGTGGCGGAGGCCTGTGGCGGCGGACGGTGGCGGAGGCCGGTGGTGGTGGCGGCTGATGGCGGAGGCCGGTCACGGCGGACGGTGGCGGCGGAGGCCGGCGGCGGAGGCCGGTGGCGGAGGCCGGTAGCGGCGGCCGGTGGCGGAGGCCGGTGACTGCGGGCAGTGGCGGCGGCCGGTGGCGGAGGCTTGTGGCGGAGGCCTGTGGCGGCGGCCGGTGGCGGCGGATGGTGGCGGAGGCCGGTGGCGGCGGGCAGTGGCGGCGGCCGGTGGCGGAGGCTTGTGGCGGAGGCCTGTGGCGGCGGACGGTGGCGGAGGCCGGTGGTGGTGGCGGCTGATGGCGGAGGCCGGTGACTGCGGGCAGTGGCGGCGGCGGCGGAGGCCGGTGGCGGCGGAGCGGAGGCCGGTACGGCGACGGTGGCGGAGGCCGGTGACGGCGGTGCGGAGGCGGCGGCGGGCCGGTGACTGCGGCAGTGGCGGCCGGTGGCGGAGGCCTGTGGCGGCGGACGGTGGCGGAGGCCGGTGGTGGTGGCGGCTGATGGCGGAGGCCGGTGACTGCGGGCAGTGGCGGCGGACGGTGGCGGAGGCCGGTGGTGGTGGCGGCTGATGGCGGAGGCCGGTCACGGCGGACGGTGGCGGCGGAGGCCGGTGGCGGCGGACGGTGGCGGAGGCCGGTGGCGGAGGCCGGTGGGAGCTTTGCGGGGCAGTGGCGGGCGGCCGGGTGGCGGGAAGGCTTGTGG
Organism: Ashinkailepas kermadecensis; assembly: GCA_034440615.1. NCBI lineage: Eukaryota > Metazoa > Arthropoda > Thecostraca > Neolepadidae > Ashinkailepas > Ashinkailepas kermadecensis. The sequence goes on along the minus strand of JAOTOM010002330.1, from coordinate 52,022 downwards.
CGGAGGCCTGTGGCCGCGGACGGTGGCGGCGGAGGCCGGTGGCGGAGGCCGGTGGCGGAGGCCGGTGGCGGAGGCCGGTAGCCGAGGCCGGTGGCGGCAGCCGGTGGCGGCGGCCGGCGGTCGCCCTGAGCCGGGATCAGCTTTATGGAGCCGAAAATTCCAACTGACCGCTAATGAAGTGCGCTGGTCTGCTGGTCGGACGGCCTGTGTTTGCGTGTCGCCGTCACATTCCGTGTCGGTTATCGTCCGGCCCATCCTGCCTATCAGTGTTTGGCGACTGCCGGCGGAACGGCCTCATGCGCCGGCCACAATTAATGACGACGCCTGGCCATCTGACACGCGCTGGCCAAACAACACATTAAAGTGAACAATTGACACACCCAAGAGCGACACGATCGTCACCACCGATCTGATTGGCCGAACCGTGGAAAGTAGTGCGGCTTCTCGTCACGCCTCTCTCTTTTTCAATATCTCTCTCCTCTCCCGCTCCATCTCCCTCTTCCGCCACTCTCTTTCTCTTGCTCGTTTCGTTTGTCATTGTTGTCATTTTTACTCTTCAACCTTCCCATGTCTCTTCTTTCCCTGCTCTTCTTACTCTCTGCACGTCTACTTCCGGTATGTTCCTCATCTCTACATTATATCCACTTTTTCCATTCTCCTCTCTACTGCACACTTTTTCCTTGGGCTCTATGTCTCTTCTTCTCCCCCTCATTCCCCTGTCGAATGAAAGGCTGAATACAGGGAAGCTGCTTGCATATCACTTTGGAGGAGCAGTTCGGATTTCAGCGATGTTTCTCCCCACCCTACAAATAGTTCGTCATGCCTCCTCTTCGACGTTGTCAGGCTTTTTTGCCAGTTGCCATGGCCCATTCAAACGACCTGCAGAAAAGTGAGGTGCCCCGGAAATGTAGTAAGTGTGGTTAGCTTTTTTTCTTAAAGATGTAGAATTCCCCTCCCCGCAAGCACAAATTGCTGAATATCCTGAACCCTTTTTCAGGAGGCGAAGGCTTCCGAAATGCACCTAGTCGATGGGTACAATGGACCCCACCCCTGTATTTTGTTCCCGTCGAATGTACGCACCTGCCAACAAATTACCAACAAATTCGCGGCGACTGCTCGACACCACCCGTTTCCGCGCCACGTGCGTGCGTCCAGGACCTGGCGGTGGTTGACAGCGGACAGCGGACAGCGGACAGCGGACACGACGGACGGCAGCAGCGGCCGTCGGTGGCGTGCGCCGCCGGGCGGCGCGGTCGTGTCGTTAGCGGACAGCGGCGTGTTCATGCGGGCCGCGGCGCGAGCGTAAGAGGCGCCAGAGTGCGGCGATTGTCGCAGATTGGCTTAGTCGCCGCCAGATACTTGTGTAGCGTCGCGTCGGCTGGTCGTTAGCGCGGATTGGGCCGGCCGTCGTCAGCTGGGCAGATGAGGATGAAGACGAGCCGAGCCGGGCAGATGAAGCTCGGCCGCCGCGAGGGGAGCTTGGTGTCGCGCCAGCTGTGCCTGCGTTCACTAGCGCTGCGGCAACAATGACAACATGCGACAATGACAACAATGACAACAATATACAACAATGACAACAATATACAACAATGACAACAATATACAACAATGACGCTCAAGCTGGAAGACGAATTCACGTTCATTAGAATTGCTATGTTGGTGGTTTTGGTGAATGCAATTGCAGCTAAAGGAGACATGTTATTGTGTATCATCGATTCCAAAAGTACATTGACTTGCAGGATAAGTGCATACAACAAATCGCATGACCTTTGTTTCACACGAACGGAATTGGCAGTAAATGTCATTGGTTGGGACCCCAACGCCAGCGGGACAATGCAGTTGACACCAACAACGAAAATATGTGATATTTGGGACCTACTTTACCAAAACAGCATCTCAGTGTCCAACTGGCGTCACATATTTTTCGTCACAAATTTTGATAGTCAATGAAGTGTGCGCGGATATGATCAGGCAGTATGCATTAACCTAGTAATTCGAACCCATAAGCAACGATCGGCTACTCATGCGACGAGCAACATCTAGACATTTCGGAAGGACTGGGCTGAAATATGATTAAGGCAATGTCTAGCATCGAAACCTCGAGTTTTGGTACACATTCCCGATAATTCCCCATTTATCTGAATGTGTTCCACAGTAGAGGGACCAGTGCCTCAGCCTGTAGCTTGGGTGCGACATTGCCTACAAGAGAACAACAGGGTTTGATACGCTCTTTTTGACCTGGCATGCAGCTCTTCTCATTGGGAGAGATCACCACGCACCAGCACGCCATTGCAGATTGTTCCAGTCCGGTTAGCATCAAATCCGCGCCGAGCGCATGCATTCACGCATGTGGAATCCGCTCCAGCCGTAATTCGTCTGTCCGAGCCAAACCCGCACCGACCGTCCACGTGGTCTGCCTCCCGCATCCGCGTGCCAAATTCGGCAACTGAACCTTGTTAGTTTGTTAGTTATCTGGGTTCATGGGCCCTTCAACCAGTCCTTTGACCATTGGCGACCATAATTTGTATTCTAGTGCTTTATTGTAAGATTGAAACTACGGCCTTGGTGTTTACGTAGCCGGAAATGACATCGCTGTCAGATAACTGAGCAAGTTTGCGGAATGTACGAGCTTTGAATTGTTCCCCAGAATTTCTTCATATTTAAAACAGAACATGTGGTGTCCATAGAACAACCTGAGCTCTCGTGCAGTGTTGGCAAGTGAGTAATAAGTGGCGTACTGTCAAGGTTTCCAAACAACAGGGACACTGCTGCCTCGCCTCCCCACAAAGGAGATGGCGATGGGTAGCGTAGGTGTGCCCGCGATGTGTATCCTGCAAAGGGTAGCCTCCTCTTTTCTACACCGACGAAGGCATGACGCCCAATGACCTTGGCGTGGCTTAATTGAATGCAGCTGATTGTTGGTTTCCCTGTCCCAGACTGGTGTGCAACTGAACCTTGCGTTAATACTAAGCCACCCAGTCTACCCTCATCTGAAGAAGGATACACTGATGTACAGTGCGCACACCAGGAGAAAGAAATATAAATATACATCAGCTAGCACCGCGAACAAACATCTTTGTGGAACGACGTTAATGATCTAGAACAATATGGCAAAAAGAGGTCACAACAACAATCGACATATTGTTTATCGCTGTGATCTATCGGTATGATCACCTTGGACTCGCTCTTCCCGACAGTGACACTGCCTGATGTACCTGTTCGGCTCCCATATTCCTATTTCTCACTCTGTCCGATGAATGGCACCGTTGTGCCTGATGAGCGCCTTCTCCGCCACAATAATCATTCAGTCGGAGAGGGTAGTTGTCGTTCTTTTCGTCACATGTGACAACTCTCCTTGTGACACAAGTTCCATTTTGTACCTTCTAGTGAACTTTGGGCATTTGAATCAGCACAGATTAAGTTTACAGTAATTGTCCAACGGCACCATTCAAAGTTCCAGCGTCGAAAATGCGACGATTTTTATCCGGAGAGAATAAAGTCCCGGACGACAAAAATCCAGACTCAGTCTATTTTCCCAAGCCTGCTCCATCCCGATGAACGGCTTCTCCGACTGCGAGGATGGCGGCCATTTCGACTGGGCGGGGCGTCGGGCGGGCCTCTCCGACTGTCGGGAGAGCAACCTCTCCGACGGAAGGACAATGCGGCCTCTCCGACTACTGGGCAGCCTCTCCGACTACCGGGCGGCCTCTCCGGCTGCCGGGCGGCCTCTCCGGCTGCCGGGCGGCCTCTCCGACTACCGGGCGGCCTCTCCGGCTGCCGGGCGGCCTCTCCGACTACCGGGCGGCCTCTCCGACTGCCGGGCGGGCGGGCCTCTCCGACTGCCGAGCGGGCGCTCTCTCCGACCGCCGGGCGGGCGGGCGGCCTCTCCGACTGCCGAGCGGGCGCTCTCTCCGACCGCCGGGCGGGCGGTCTCTCCGGCTCGTGTGTATGCATCGCGTACTGACAGACCGACATCGGGGATCGCTGCACGGGTATACGGACCGATCCCGCGGCGCCCCCAGCCGGCAGCCGCGGGCAGACATGTGGACGGCCAGAATGTATCATCCGTTTCCACAATGTCACTGAGTGTTTGTTTACGCGGTCGGCGCTGCTGGGGACTCGGGCCGCCATCGGCCTACCTGTGTAAAGTTTATGCAAGATAATAACGCGCCGGTGAGGACCCGAGCCGTTCTGTTTATGGCGGCGCCTTCAAACGCTTCCCGGCCCGCAGCACGGGCGTCTGAGGAACGCCGCTGGCCATCTCCGAACAGTGTGTCTGAGCCGGGCACCCACCGGACGGGCACACCCTGGGAACAGCTCTGAGCCGGAACTTCCCCCTGTATGACACACTGTGCATGATACAATACTGGATGTGTTCAAAGTTATTTTCAGCTGGGCGTCAATAAAATTACTTAATAAAAAAACCTTAATTTGTATTACAAGTGATGCAAATAAAACCTTCGCATATTGCAATATGTGCGCAGGTATTAAAATAATTTTAGTTTGGTACGGCTTTCAACGGCACGAAGCGTACTCGAAACGGAAGGGAATTAACGAAAACTACACCATATAGCTCATGGATTGATGCCATACAACGAATATCATCCAGGAAAGGTGAAATCATAAGCACGCTATTTGCCTTAGGATGTAAACAATTTCCCAACACGTCTACATTCCCACCTAAGTTGCCAAGTTTTGGCACACGGCTGCCGGTGGCGCGTCACCTCGGAGTACAGCGCCATAAATCGCCACTGCAGCACGACGCGCTCATTCCAGTCTCACATCACCGGCCGTCAGGAGTCGCACAGGCCGGCTGCGAAGTTACGGCCGCTTCAAAGCCGCGCCGCTGACAGTGCGAGGTGCGCCCAGACCATACATTGTCATCAGCGACGACGGTCGTCGGTGCGCCAGCACCAGCACGCCCGCACCGTCACAACATGGCATGTGAACGGCACACAACGCATCGCTGCTGCCGGCGGCGGCGGCTGGCACGCATCTCGGCGGCCAATTTGATGACGATTCATTTCAAATCGCTCACCAACAGGCACAAGGTGCCGAGCCTTGCCTTAAATTGTCTGGTATTACTCGTGTTGTTTATTGCTGTGTTGCAGGCGAGTGGTGGGAGCAATACTGTAGCGGACGTCCCACCGTGATATGGGCGTTGCCACCGAAAGATTAATGGCGCTGTTTTGCATCCCGGTGGCAACTGAGCAAACGTCACGAGCAGCCAGTGCATCGACAGTCTGGCGTGTTGATGCACGCCTGAAATAGCTGATTCAAAAACAAGTTGGGAACTTCGTGATTGGTTCCGGCAAATGACGTTTTCCGACCGGTGTAAATTTCAGCTTTTTGTAGACATTGGACGCACTGAGTGCGAAGTTATGTGGAAGTTCCTAATGCGAAATTTCACAAGGACCAGGATGCGCCTACTTGTCAGGTGATTTGCCAAATGATTTTGCCAAACGATTTTGTGCAGCCACGTTTTCTGTCGAGAACTTCGCGTCTTCCCCTTGCTAAAAATCCCGTGAGGTTCATTTCCAACTTCACCCCTCGTCACACAGTTTGGCGATCATTACCGACTGCATTGTCGCCGTTGTCGGCGAACGATGCGGTCGTGCTGACTGCAGTCGGGCCCGTCCAAGACGACCGTCTGCTCGCGACACAGGTGGTGTGCGTCTTTGAGCCGGCCAAATTGAATTTCCCCGCCGCTCTGAACTTTCTAATTCGCTGTTTTCCGTTGCAGATTGTGCGCGCTGCCGTGGCTGCTGGCGCTCGCCACCGTCTCCTGGGCACAGCACATCAAAGGTACGCCCGCGCCGTCAGCCGCTGGCCTCGGCACTCCAATTCATTACGCTGTGTCGGAACACAGCGCCGCTCACTGCCGGCGCGCCTGGGCAGGCGCCGCGCGCCGCTGTGCGACCCGCGCAGGCCGGGCGAGTCGAGTCGAGTCGAGCGAGGCCGACGAGGCGACAGCCGCGTCGTTACTGCGGCAGCCGCGTCGTTGCCGCGGCAGCCGAATGCGTCCGACCAATAAGCTGAGACATGCGTCGCGAGCACGCCCGGCAGGATCGTACAACGCCTGCCCGTAACTTACGGTGACGGCCGAAAAATGGCGCCCGTCCGGTGGCCGGCTGGCGTGCGGAACACGGCGCCGACCCTGTGCGGAACACGGCGCCGACCCTGTGCGGAACACGGCGCCGGACCCTGTGCGGAACACGGCGTCGGACCCTGTGCGGAACACGGCGCCGGACCCTGTGCGGAACACGGCGCCGACCCTGTGCGGAACACGGCGCCGGACCCTGTGCGGAACACGGCGCCGACCCTGTGCGGAACACGGCGCCGGACCCTGTGCGGAACACGGTGCCGGACGCCGTGCGTGGGAGTGTCCGGTGGTGCTATCGGCTCGACTCGGCAGCTCTTCCGGACGCCCCCGGCCGGCACGGTCCCACGCCCGGCTGACTTTGTTCGCGACTGGACCGTCAGCCGTGCATTAAGCTCATCAATACGGATGAACAGCTAACAGCCGGCCAAGCCTGTCATTACAACCGAACAGCTACCGCCATACCAGGCACCGACGTATCCCGCCTCTCCAGTCCAACAACTATCGCCAGACCAGGTACTGACGTATCCAAGCATCCTCAGTCCAACAGCTATCACCATACAAAGTACTGGCGTATCCCGCATCCTCAGTTCAATAGCTATCGCCATACCAGGTACTGGCGTCGTATCCCGCACCCTCAGTCCAACAGCTCTCGTCATATCAGGTCTGACGTATCCAGCATCCACAGTCCATCAGCTCTCGTCATACCAGGTCTGACGTATCCAGCATCCACAGTCCATCAGTTCTCGTCATACCAGGTCTGACGTATCCAGCATCCACAGTTCATCAGCTCTCGTTATACCAGGTCTGACGTATCCAGCATCCACAGTCCATCAGCTCTCGTCATACCAGGTCTGACGTATCCAGCATCCACAATCCATCAGCTCTCGTCATACCAGGTCTGACGTATCCAGCATCCACAGTCCATCAGCTCTCGTCATACCAGGTCTGACGTATCCAGCATCCACAGTCCATCAGCTCTCGTCATACCAGGTCTGACGTATCCAGCATCCACAGTCCATCAGCTCTCGTCATACCAGGTCTGACGTATCCAGCATCCACAGTCCATCAGCTCTCGTCATACCAGGTCTGACGTATCCAGCATCCACAGTCCATCAGCTCTCGTCATACCAGGTCTGACGTATCCAGCATCCACAGTCCATCAGCTCTCGTCATACCAGGTCTGACGTATCCAGCATCCACAATCCATCAGCTCTCGTCATACCAGGTCTGACGTATCCAGCATCCACAGTCCATCAGCTCTCGTCATACCAGGTCTGACGTATCCAGCATCCACAGTCCATCAGCTCTCGTCATACCAGGTCTGACGTATCCAGCATCCACAGTCCATCAGCTCTCGTCATACCAGGTCTGACGTATCCAGCATCCACAGTCCATCAGCTCTCGTCATACCAGGTCTGACGTATCCAGCATCCACAGTCCATCAGCTCTCGTCATACCAGGTCTGACGTATCCAGCATCCACAGTCCATCAGCTCTCGTCATACCAGGTCTGACGTATCCAGCATCCACAGTCCATCAGCTCTCGTCATACCAGGTCTGACGTATCCAGCATCCACAGTCCATCAGCTCTCGTCATACCAGGTCTGACGTATCCAGCATCCACAGTCCATCAGCTCTCGTCATACCAGGTCTGACGTATCCAGCATCCACAGTCCATCAGCTCTCGTCATACCAGGTCTGACGTATCCAGCATCCACAGTCCATCAGCTCTCGTCATACCAGGTCTGACGTATCCAGCATCCACAGTCCATCAGCTCTCGTCATACCAGGTCTGACGTATCCAGCATCCACAGTCCATCAGCTCTCGTCATACCAGGTCTGACGTATCCAGCATCCACAGTCCATCAGCTCTCGTCATACCAGGTCTGACGTATCCAGCATCCACAGTCCATCAGCTCTCGTCATACCAGGTCTGACGTATCCAGCATCCACAGTCCATCAGCTCTCGTCATACCAGGTCTGACGTATCCAGCATCCACAGTCCATCAGCTCTCGTCATACCAGGTCTGACGTATCCAGCATCCACAGTCCATCAGCTCTCGTCATACCAGGTCTGACGTATCCAGCATCCACAGTCCATCAGCTCTCGTCATACCAGGTCTGACGTATCCAGCATCCACAGTCCATCAGCTCTCGTCATACCAGGTCTGACGTATCCAGCATCCACAGTCCATCAGCTCTCGTCATACCAGGTCTGACGTATCCAGCATCCACAGTCCATCAGCTCTCGTCATACCAGGTCTGACGTATCCAGCATCCACAGTCCATCAGCTCTCGTCATACCAGGTCTGACGTATCCAGCATCCACAGTCCATCAGCTCTCGTCATACCAGGTCTGACGTATCCAGCATCCACAGTCCATCAGCTCTCGTCATACCAGGTCTGACGTATCCAGCATCCACAGTCCATCAGCTCTCGTCATACCAGGTCTGATGTATCCCACATTCAGATTCTGGCAAATCTCATCGCCAAGCGAACAAGTCGAACAACAGAAATTGCAGTTTTTTTTTCTCGATAACTGATCACATTTGATTATGTAATGCACGTGTTGGTCTCCCTTTGGCCTTGAAGTGCTCCAAATTTGTAAGACTTTGTAAGTGTCTGTGAAACTCCGTCGCTTGGGTGCTGTCCGGCCCTTCCAAATGGGTTCGGCTCCATCCAAGCCGGTTGCCTGGGTCCACCAGTCCGGCTTCGGGCCATCCAGTCCGGCTTCGAACCTCCTCCGTGTCTAAACCGCATCATAGAGCTGTGGTCGCTCAGCATGGAGAGCAGCAATCGCATCCCGGGTGCCGTCACTTGGTGTGTCTGACGACACCGCGTCGGAAGGCAGCCGCCGCGTGCTGGACGGGCAGGTTAATCTCACGCTTCGCCAGGCTTACACGAGGAGCCCAGCTGTTGTGTATAGCCTCTGACCTACTGACCAGCCGACGCGACAGGCGAACCTCACGGTCGACTTCCTAGCCAGGTGTGCGGCCGGACAAGTGTCACGCCTCTCCACCCGTCCTGCAATTTCCTGCCACCCTGCTCTATACGATGAATAGTGCACATTGTTTATTGTTGATTGTTTATTGGGTGATTTAGAGCGCACTTCATGCACGATTACAGCTAATAGCGCCGGCCACATTTTTACGCCAGTGGGCCGCGGGATTGGGAATGTCCCGAGTGCTGCGATTATTGAGCCCGGGATCTTGGTATCCAGAGCTCAACATCTTAACCACTCGGCCACCCCCGCTCGAATAGTGTACATTGCAAAGCTCCCATTGAGCACATTGCAACGCGGGGGGGGGAGGGGGGGTACGATCTGCAGTCGCGTGTTATGCATTGTGTATGGTGCGATGTGATTGGTGATCATTAGCCGGACCGGTGACTATACGTGACGCCAGTTCTGCCGCGCTGCTGACTGTCCAGCCGACCGTGAGATCGAAAGGCCGGTGACCACACCGCCGAGTGAGCCAGGAGAGGCCAGTTGTACGATGCTCACAGGATCGGAGAAAGGTGAATTTCACGCTGCTGACTGGGCCGGGAAGGCTGGCTATCACACCGTTGACTGGACCGGAGAGGCCGCGGCTATCACACCGATGACTGAGCCGGCTATCAGCCGTTGGCTGCCGGGAAGGCTGGCTATCACACCGTTGACTGGACCGGAGAGGCCGCGGCTATCACACCGATGACTGGACCGGAGAGGCCGCGGATATCACACCGATGACTGAGCCCGGCGGCTATCACACCGTTGACTGGACCGGAGAGGCCGCGGCTATCACACCGATGACTGAGCCCGGCGGCTATCACACCGTTGGCTGGACCGGGAAGGCTGGCTATCACACCGTTGACTGGGCCGGGAAGGCTGGCTATCACACCGTTGACTGGACCGGAGAGGCCGCGGCTATCACACCGATGACTGAGCCCGGCGGCTATCACACCGTTGACTGGACCGGAGAGGCCGCGGCTATCACACCGATGACTGAGCCCGGCGGCTATCACGCCGTTGGCTGGACCGGGAAGGCTGGCTATCACACCGTTGACTGGGCCGGGAAGGCTGGCTATCACACCGTTGACTGGGCCGGAGAGGCCGCGGATATCACACCGTTGACTGAGCCCGGCGGCTATCACACCGTTGACTGAGCCCGGCGGCTATCACGCCGTTGGCTGGACCGGGAAGGCTGGCTATCACACCGTTGACTGGACCGGGAGGCCGCGGCTATCACACCGATGACTGAGCCCGGCGGCTATCACGCCGTTGGCTGGACCGGGAAGGCTGGCTATCACACCGTTGACTGGGCCGGGAAGGCTGGCTATCACACCGTTGACTGGGCCGGAGAGGCCGCGGATATCACACCGTTGACTGAGCCCGGCGGCTATCACACCGTTGACTGAGCCCGGCGGCTATCATACCGTTGGCTGGGCCGGGAAGGCTGGCTATCACACCGTTGACTGGGCCGGGGAGGCCGGTTATCACGCCGTTGACTTAGCCGGAGAGGCGGTGGCTATCACACCGTTGACTGACCCCGGCGGCTATCACACCGTTGACTGAGCCCGGCGGCTATCACACCGTTGACTGAGCCCGGCGGCTATCACGCTGCTGACCGGGTTGGGGAGGCCGGCTATCACGCCGCTGACACGACTGCCGTCTGGCTGCCCATCGGGATGCTGAGCTAGTCGGCCGACCGATGGCGGCCGATGTAAACACACGGTGGTGTTGGCGAACACCGGCTCGTGCCGGGCCGAGGTGGCAGAGAGCGGCGCCGACGGCGGCCCGCCTGTCCACGCCGAACGTGCACAGGCGGACCCGATATCAGCGCGTCGACCCTTCTCGCAGACAAACGTGACGTCGCCGTGCCGGCCGCCGGAGCCGGACAGGACACAGGCGTCCGCTGTCCGGACATTCCGTGACTCCCCTGCAGTCGGTGCTGCTATGTTGGTCCAGCAGCGCGAGTTCCGTTATACGGCATCGTTTCCCGTTATGGTGTTTATCGTGCACGTCAGTTTCTGGTTTGGTCGTTTTGCAGTACCAGCAACTCGGTTTGCCGCTCGAACTGAGCTTATATCACCGATCGCGTTGGTATTGTTGGCGACTTTTGCTGATCTTTCCATTAGGCATTAATAGTATTGACGGGTGGATTTTAATTTTAATAGAGCATTATTTCATATAATGTTCCGTGCTTTGAGTCGCGGACAAAATATGCCAAGAGTCCTTTCTGACCCTACCAATTTTGCATGTCGCTTATCGTTGCTTATTATGCTATCGCTAAATTTAGCATACTAAATTCCTAATTGGCCACGCCCATGGAAAATCATAGTATGGTCTGGTGCAGCGTGCAGTAGACCTGGCTCCCAGCATGATATTTCTATCAAATCAACATTCGACACTTGTCCTCTATGGTCGATGCTAAATATTTAGCTTCCGCGAGTCCTACGCCAGACTCTGGCTCAGCTTCGACTTGCGAGTGGCGCAATTATCGAATCGCACTGCTGTGATCGCTGTACACACTGAGATCGGCCACGTATCGGCTGACCGATATAGCGGCCACGGCCACCGCGCCAGGTGGTGCATGGCAATCCTGTCGGTAACAGCACCGCCGGCACCCGGCTTCCGTCACGTGCCGTCATGCCCTCTCCAGGCGCGCCTCACTTCCCGTGCCAGTGCAGCGGGTCGTGGTGACGAGGTGTCGGCGGAGGTGTGAGATGGGTGGCACCGGCCGCTGTCCAGCGGGTCATGGTGACGAGGTGCCGACGGAGGTGTGAGGTGGGAGGCACCTACCGCTGTCCAGCGGGCCGTGGTGACGAGGTGTCGGCGGAGGTGTGAGGTGGGAGGCACCTGCCGCTGTCCAGCGGGCCGTGGTGACGAGGTGCCGCCGGAGGTGTGAGGTGGGAGGCACCGGCCGCTGTCCAGCGGGCCGTGGTGACGAGGTGTCGGCGGAGGTGTGAGGTGGGTAGTGCCGGCCGCGGTACAGCGCCACCCACCGTCCAGCGGAGGTGGACGGTGGACGGTCCAGCCCTCTGTCCAGTAGGCCGTGGTGACGAGGTGTCGGCGGAGGTGTGGGGTGAGTGTCACCGGCCGCTGTCCGACGCCACCCACCTCAGTCCAGCGGAGGTGGGTGGCGTCGGCCGGTGATCGGACCGGCCGCGAGCGCCGACTTCGCCGCCGACTGCGCCGCCATTAGCCAACCAAATAAATCCTGTTTGACAGTTGAGGTGTGAGGCTGACATGTGGGCCGCGCCGCCGACTAATGACAGGCCAATTAACTTCTTACGCGCGGCGACAACCGGCGTCAAGTGACGCCTTTGTTATTGATCGGTCGGCGGGCTCGCGCGGCATGACGGCGCGGCCGCGTCTGGCCTGCTGCACCTGACCAGCGACCAGTGAACGTCCGTGGAACGTCCCCCGGTCGGACGTCACCGGAGCGTCCGTGGAACGTTCTGATGGGACGCCGCCAGAGCGTCCGTGGAACGTTCCAATCGGAAGCCGCCGGAACGTCCACGGAACGTTCCGATCGGACGTCGCCGGAAGATCCGTGGAACGTCCCAATCGGATGCCGCCGGAGCGTCTGTGTAGCACAGGTGGAAAGTGTGCCTGGCTTTCGTGTTACTTAGGTGGAGTGTTCACGGAGTACTGCACTGATGCCAGATGGTTGCACTGACGCTGGATGATTGCACTGACGCCAGATGGTTACACTGACTATTTCTGATTTGGCAGGTAGTACACCTTTGGAGTAGTCACTTAGTTAGTAGAAGGCACTCAGAACTTTCCATCTTAATAATCCTTGAAAAATATTTCGAACTCCGATTTATTCGTGCCCAGGTTTTCTTAATTTCCAATTGTAAACGATCGCATGGGTACGCATTGCACACACAGATAACAAAATAAACTTTTTTGTTTGTTGTGGAACGTATGAAACTATCGAAGCACACCTATATATCGTCACCAATCCATGGCCGTTTTATATGGCCACCTATATATCCATGCCTTCAGTGCCAGAGTCGGCAATGCGTACACGTACTCAAGTGATGTTAATTCAGCCTTAACGAAGGGTTAAATTGAAATTCCGAAACTTGGAGGGGCGTAATGAATTAAAGGTCATCATTTTGTGGAACGATTCCCACTAGAGCGCTATGCGTATTTAATAAAGCTCCTCTTAGCACGCGCACTGGAGGGGGGGGGGGCGAAATCAGCCCATCCCTCCGGTTTTTCGTACATAACTCCAGATTGTACCGGTCGATATACGCTATTTTTTGCGTGCCTGCTTATAAATGACCGGCGCGTCTTTCAAAGCCAGAAAAAGGAAAGCGGCCGAACATTTTTCGAGTTAGGGACCGTTAAAGTCAAAACATTTTGTAGCACCAGACCACAAAAATCGGCGCTGATGCGCTTCCTGTATATTGGCAAAAGGGAAGTGTTCTTGGCAACACTAGCGACTTGTTTGATGTATATTGTTATGCTATATAGTTTCAAGGTCATGCTAGGTCACCGAGGTCAAGTTAGGTCAAGTTCATGACAGGTTAATGGAACCAAACTTGGTCAACTGGAATGTTGTCATAAATGCAAATTAATGTCATGCGATTGATGTCGCTTTGCATGCTACTCCCTACACATCCTGAAAACAACTGTTTGCCATTGTGTACCTAAGCATTTCCATACTTTATTCACGTACTTCACTCCTTTCTTCGCGAAGCCGATTGCGCCGAGCTGCCCGACGGAGCAGTCGGGCGGGCAGCACCTATATAGCAGCACCTGATAAAGTGCTGCTATATAGGTGACCTGAGGTCAAATGCCGGGTCTAGCATCTGTATTGCATCATTAGTAATGTTCAAAACATCATTGATGCCCATTTTGGAGCATTTAAACATAATCACAGCGATCCATAACAATGACAAACCAAGCCAAGCCACGCAAAACAAGAAAATGTTGACATATGTGACCTCATTTGACCTTGACGATATTTACCTAAGGTCACGAAATTTGCACACAATAGAGGTCACTAACATATCCATCCACCCTGCGAATTTTGTTACAACAGCTTTAATAGGAGCCGAGATCTTAGGGGCGGGGGCGGAATCCGCCCCCCCCCCCTCCAGTGCGAGTAATTGTCAGAGCCCCTCCAGGGCACGTGTTAAGCTTTGAAATTGCAATTCAACCTTTTTATAGCTAAATATGCATTACTGTCGGGAATCTTTGTGTGCTAACTACTCTGACAGTTATCATTGCGGCAATCAAAAACCATGGATTGATGTCAGTATTTCGACGCGTTTTTTTCCCCGTTTTCAGATTAAAAAAAAGTTAATTTTCTTCTCTCTGTGCACATGGGTTGCGGGCGTAAGTGTAAGTAACCCTTGCATTACACGATGAGTACGGATGTGGTTTGTTTGGCATTCGGGTACCCTAGCTACCTGAAGCATCAGTTGAATGCTTCGGTTTTATCATGTTGCTAGCTGAGTGGAATCTTCATCAAATCAGTGATCGCCGACTTTAGCTGACTTTTTAGCTGAAATCACTGAGCCATCGGGAGAATTAGCCGTGGAATTGTTCGACACACTGAACACGCGATGTGCCACTACGCCGGATTCGATGCGAGGCTCGTTGGGACTGCGGCTGGGACTGCCGCTGGGACTGCGGCTGGGACTGCCGCTGGGACTGCCGCTGGGACTGCCGCTGGGACTGCCGCTGGGACTGCCGCTGGGACTGCCGCTGGGACTGCCGCTGGGACTGCCGCTGGGACTGCCGCTGGGACTGCCGCTGGGACTGCCGCTGGGACTGCCGCTGGGACTGGACTGCCCTGGCTGCGACTGCCGCTGGGACTGCCGCTGGGACTGCCGCTGGGACTGCCGCTGGGACTGCGGCTGGGACTGCCACTGGGACTGCCGCTGGGACTGCCGCTGGGACTGCGGACTGCCGCTGGGACTGCCGCTGGGACTGCCGCTGGGACTGCCGCTGGGACTGCCGCTGGGACTGCCGCTGGGACCGCTGGGACTGCCGCTGGGACTGCGGCTGGGACTGCCGCTGGGACTGCCGCTGGGACTGCCGTTGGGACTGCCACTGGGACTGCCACTGGGACTGCCACTGGGACTGCCGCTGGGACTGCCGCTGGGACTGCCGCTTGGACTGCCGCTGGGACTGCCGCTGGGACTGCCGCTGGGACTGCCGGACTGCCGCTGGGACTGCCGCTGGGACTGCCGCTGGGACTGCCGCTGGGACTGCCGACTGGGACTGCCGCTGGGACTGCCGCTGGGACTGCGGCTGGGACTGCCGCTGGGACTGGGACTGCCGCTGGGACTGCGGCTGGGACTGCCGCTGGGACTGCCGCTGGGACTGCCGCTGGGACTGCCGCTGGGACTGCCGCTGGGACTGCGGCTGGGACTGCCGCTGGGACTGCCGCTGGGACTGCCGCTGGGACTGCCGCTGGGACTGCCGCTGGGACTGCCGCTGGGACTGCCGCTGGGACTGCCGCTGGGACTGCCGCTGGGACTGCCGCTGGGACTGCCGCTGGGACTGCCGCTGGGACTGCCGCTGGGACTGCCGCTGGGACTGCCGCTGGGACTGCGGCTGGGACTGCCGCCGCTGGGACTGCCGCTGGGACTGCCGCTGGGACTGCCGCTGGGACTGCCGCTGGGACCTGGGACTGCCACTGGGACTACCACTGGGACTGCCGCTGGGACTGCCACTGGGACTACCACTGGGACTGCCGCTGGGACTGCCGCTGGACGCTGGGACTGCCACTGGGACTGCCGCTGGGACTGCCGCTGGGACTGCCGCTGGGACTGCCGCTGGGACTGCCACTGGGACTGCCACTGGGACTGCCACTGGGACTACCACTGGGACTGCCGCTGGGACTGCCGCTTGGACTGCCACTGGGACTGCCACTGGGACTGCCGCTGGGACTGCCGCTGGGACTGCCGCTGGGACTGCCGCTGGGACTGCCGCTTGGACTGCCGCTGGGACTGCCGTTGGGACTGCCACTGGGACTGCCGCTGGGACTGCCGCTGGGATTGCCACTGGGACTGCCACTGGGACTGCCACTGGGACTGCCGCTGGGATTGCCGCTGGGACTGCGGCTGGGACTGCCGCTGGGACTGTGGACTGCCGCTGGGACTGCCGCTGGGATTGCCGCTGGGACTGCCGCTGGGATTGCCGCTGGGATTGCCGCTGGGACTGCCGCTGGGATTGCCGCTGGGACTGCCACTGGGACTACCACTGGGACTGCCGCTGGGATTGCCGCTGGGACTGCCGCTGGGATTGCCGCTGGGACTGCGGCTGGGACTGCCGCTGGGACTGCCGCTGGGACTGCCGCTGGGACTGCCACTGGGACTGCCGCTGGGACTGCCACTGGGACTGCCGCTGGGACTGCCGCTGGGACTGCCACTGGGACTGCCACTGGGACTGCCGCTGGGACTGCCACTGGGACTGCCGCTGGGACTGCCGCTGGGACTGCCGCTGGGACTGCCACTGGGACTGCCGCTGGGACTGCCGCTGGGACTGCCGCTGGGACTGCCGCTGGGACTGCCGCTGGGACTGCCGCTGGGACTACCGCTGGGATTGCCGCTGGGACTGCCGCTGGGATTGCCGCTTCCACGCCGATGGGACTGCCGTTGGGACTGCCGCTGGGACTGCCGCTGGCACTGCTACTCCCACGCCGATGCTGGACCGGACAACGGCAGTGTTCCCCCGTGTTTATATATGCGCGGCGTGAAGGCGCGTCAGACATGAATAATGGCCTAAACACCAGAAATCGCCGGCCATATATCTCGGCGGTGCCGCCACAAGATTAAGTGGCGCATCGGCGACCCGCCATTGTCAACCTGGGAGTACGTTGCGGAGTGTCAGCCAGCCGGATGCGGCGGTCGCCGTCCGAGGCACGCGCGCCTCACCGTCCGATTGGAGTGGCTCTGGCGAGTGCCCTGTTTCTGTGTTGTCGACGGCGCCAGTTCGCCCCGGGCATCGATGCTCTGATCCGACGCCGATCTCCGCGAACCCCTTGAGGTGTATTGCTGACCATCGACGCGTCTCGCCCCCTGGCAGTCGCCAGGTCCCGTGCAGGGCCCGGCCGCCGCAACAGCATGCAGCTGCCGCCATTTTGTGGCCAGCTTGCAGGCGACGAGTCGGCGCCTGGAATGTATTTGGCGCGATAGCCGCATCTCGGGCATTCGGCGAGATACGATCGACGGAACATCTCCGCTTCCATGTACGCGTCATATCGTATATCGGCGCTGAATAATGAGGCGGTTGACGCGTCGCGAAGGCGATTCATTGGCATTGGCGCCAGATGACATCGGCGCGGGATCGGCGTTGTCCGCGTGTTATCGTCGCCGAACATCGCGCCGAGTCGGCGCGGAAGGGGCCCACAGGAGCCGGCCGGACAGCTCGCCGAGTCGGCGCGGAACAGGCCCACAGGAGCCGGCCGGACAGCTCGCCGAGTCGGCGCGGAACAGGCCCACAGGAGCCGGCCGGACAGCTCGCCGAGTCGGCGCGGAACAGGCCCACAGGAGCCGGCCGGACAGCTCGCCGAGTCGGCGCGGAACAGGCCCACAGGAGCCGGCCGGACAGCTCGCCGAGTCGGCGCGGAAGAGGCCCGCAGGAGCCGGCCGGACAGCTCGCCTTGCGCTGCGTCAAATCTGCCTCCGGAGACGGAGAGGTGTTGCCCGGGAATTTTGTCGAACGCGGCCGGAGAGCTGTGCATCCTGTGTCGCACCAAAGCAAAGTCAAAGTCAGTCATGTATTTATTAGGGTACTTCCACGTGGCGGCTGTTCTGCACCCAGACAACGGCGCGTAAGCACATCAGCTAATGAAAAATACGTCGGAAACAAAAGCGGCGGCAGCGAGTAGCCTGGGGGTGAGGTGCCCGTCTCCCAACCGATGGGTTGTTGGCTCGAGTCCCGCCGGCAGGGAGTAGCCTGGGGGTGAGGTGCCCGTCTCCCAACCGATGGGTTGTTGGCTCGAGTCCCGCCGGCAGCGAGTAGCCTGGGGGTGAGGTGCCCGTCTCCCAACCGATGGGTTGTTGGCTCGAGTCCCGCCGGCAGAGAGTAGCCTGGGGGTGAGGTGCCCGTCTCCCAACCGATGGGTCGTTGGCTCGAGTCCCGCCTGCCGCTACTCATCGCCCGCGACCAGTCGGGGTGGGAGATTGGCTACGCTATTTGACCCAAAACAGTCGACGCGTCGTAAGCCCGATATCCACCGCCACCCCCGCACCAGAGTGGTGGTCCGACAGCGACCCGACGCTGGGAGCCGGGCCACTGATCTGGCTGACTGGGACACGGTGTCAGACCGGCATACAGTGTCAGAACGACATATAGTGTCAGAACGACATACAGTGTCAGACCGACATACAGTGTCAGACCGGCATACAGTGTCAGACCAACATACAGTGTCAGACCGACATATAGTGTCAGACCGGCACACGGTGTCAGACCGGCACATAGTGTCAGACAGACATATAGTGTCAGACCTACATATAGTGTCAGACCGACATATAGTGTCATACCGATATACAGTGTCAGACCAACATACAGTGTGAAACCGGCATAGTGTCAGACAGACATATAGTGTCAAACCGGCATACAGTGTCACACCGACACAGTGTCAGACCACATATAGTGTCAAACCGGCATACAGTGTCAGACCGACACACAGTGTCAGACCGGCATACAGTGTCAGACCGGCATACAGTGTCAGACCGGCATACAGTGTCAGACCGATATACAGTGTCAGACCGGCATACAGTGTCAGGCCGACATACAGTGTCACACCGACATATAGTGTCAGACCGGCATATAGTGTCACACCGACATACAGTGTCAGACCAACATATAGTGTCAGACCGACATATAGTGTCAGACCGATATACAGTGTCAGACCGGCATACAATGGCAGACCGACATACAGTGTCAGACCGATATATAGTGTCAGACCGATATATAGTGTCAGACCGACATACAGTGTCAGACCGGCATACAGTGTCAGACCAACATATAGTGTTAGACCGGCATACAGTGTCAGACCGGCATACAGCGTCAGACCGGCATGCAGTGACATACCAACATATAGTGTCAGACCGATATACAGTGTCAGACCAATATATAGTGTCAGACTGGTGTACAGTGTCAGGCCGACATACAGTGTCAGATTGAGCCACTGACTATATCCGTTAGTTAATTATTTGAGCTATGGGGCGCATCGACTTCATTGGTCATATCGCGCCAATCTGACTATATCGTACTGCCACTTCAAACAACCAGGTCGCTCTGGCGAACCAGTAGACCGCCTCGTCAGACGAGCGGACCGACATATCGAAGCTTCGTGTCGGACGAGCGGACCGGTGTGTAAGGCCGCCGGACGCCTGTGCCGGGCCTCCGGACCGGTGTGTAGGGCGCCGGGCCAGTATGTTGGACCGCCGGACGCCCGTGTCGGGCCGCCGGACGCCCGTGTCGGACCGTCGTCGCCGTCGTCGGGCCGTCGTCGCCGGCGGGCGGGGCAGCGACGACAGCGGGGCCGCGCGGCGGGCGCGGTCCGTCGGTCCGTCACCGGCGCTGTTTATACGCCGGCCGGCGGGCGGCCAAAGTTTGCCGGCTGCCCGCGCCGCCACAGCCGTCCATTGAGCGGCTGATGGAAGCCAGCGGCGGCCGGCGACGCCCGGCTATCGGGCCGGCCGCGCCGGTGCCGGCCTGTGTCGCGTCGGAGTCCGTCGGCGCTGTCTCCGCCGGCCGATCGGCTCCCGGGGGGACGCGCCGCCCTGGGACGCGTGCGCTTGCCGGTGAGGCGTCGAGGGCGACTCGGCTCGACCGCCATCGGCCGAGCTTGGCTCCGTCGTTGGGTAGCGAGGACGCGGCCTGACGGATCGACAAGGTGTCGGGGGACTGGGACCGACGACTAGGTGTCAGAATGGACATACTTCTTCTCGGGGGCAGGTGTATATCTGGAGTGACGTTGTTAGGACTTGCGAGTATCTGTGGCCAGCAGTTGTTACACCCAAGTTGCTTGGAATCACGCGCAGACATTTAAAGTACGCCGAAGGCATGTTGCAGCTTGTACCGAATCAAATCACGGAATAAATTTCATCGGAGCCGGCATAGTTGGCTAATGTTTCTGGTGAGCGTGCCAATCAACTATGCACTCCTGTTGTTCCAGGACCACCCCAGATAAATCCAGACGAGGCGACAGATTTGCAGGTGGTGAAGCTGGGACAGCAGGTCAAGCTGGTCTGCCCCGTGTCTTCGTCATCCCACCTGCTGGTCGACTGGACTAAGGTGAGTACCGTCATTCCTCTTGTCTCGTAGCACAGAACAAACGAGCGTGGTGCCAGTCAAACCTTCTGCTCTTTCACGCCTCGTTAATATAATCTCTGGAATCTCTGGAATATCACGCCTCTGGAATCAAATGTTTATTATGCCAGGCTTTCGAAACTCCTAATTGGAATAATTGACGGATTATTCATCGAACATGAAACAAATTTTTAACACTGTGGATGCCGAAATGTGGCAACTATGGACGAGTTCGTGATGATTGTGGACTATATTGCCATTTCAAAAATGCCAACGGAACTATTCCATTCTCTCTCTTCTTCCCTTCTCCCTCTTTTCCACCTCTCGCTCTCTATCTTCTCTCTCGCTCTCGCTCTCTATCTTCTCTCTCGCTCTCTCTCTCTCTCTCGCCCTCTTGCTCTCCCGCTCTCTCGCTCATTCTCCCTCTCTCTCTCTCTCTCTCTCTCTCTCTCTCTCTGTGTTACTCTCTCTCTGTTACTCTCTCTCTCTCTTACTCTCTCTCTCTTACTCTCTCTCTCTTACTCTCTCTCTCTTACTCTCTATCTCTTACTCTCTCTCTCTCTTACTCTCTCTCTCTCTCTCTCTACTCTCTCTTTCTTACTCTCTCTCTCTCTTACTCTCTCTCTATCTTACTCTCTCTATCTTACTCTCTCTCTCTCTCTTTCTCTCTCTCTCTCTCTCTCTCTCTCTCTCTCTCTCTCTCTCTCTCTCTCTCTCTCTCTCTCTCTCTCTCTCTCTCTCTCTCTCTCTCTCTCTCTCTCTCTCTCTCTCTCTCTCTCTCTCTCTCTCTCTCTCTCTTACTCTCTATCTCTTACTCTCTATCTCTCTCTCTCTCTCTCTCTCTCTTACTCTCTATCTCTTACTCTCTCTCTCTCTCTCTCTTACTCTCTCTCTCTCTTACTCTCTCCCTCTCTCTCTCTCTCTCATATATTCTTATTCTCATCGTTCCATTCTTAATCTCTTCGCATTATCTCTCTCTCTCTCTCTCTCTTCCTCTCTCCTTTCCCCTTCCTCTCCCTCCCCTAACCCTCCTCGCTTCCCTGCTATGTTTGTTTGCTCTGTGACTCCGTACAACGCTAACCGTGGTGGGTGTTTGCACATGTGTGCTCACAGGCGGAATTTGTGACTCATGATTGGCTCGACTTGTTTATTTCACCGACTGACCGGCGTGCGTCCTCTTCGAGCCAGGCCCAGCGCCATTCCCCGACACCCGGACTGGGCCGTTCCGTCATGTGTCGGCTTCACCCTGTCAATTCCGGCTGTCAAACAGTGGGCCTTAAACATGATCTATGTCATCACAAATGCGAAGTGAGTCGTGTCTGAAGATGGTAGCGCCGCTGACGATCCTGTGACGCGGAGTTACTGAACCGTGTTCCTTGCTCATGCAGCGCAGCCAAATCTGCGGTCGCCGTTTGCACATGAGTGAATCACAGACATGCTGAGCCATGGAATTCGCCGTCTGTTTGTGAAATCACGTCTTGCGACGCCTCACATTGTCTCTGATTGTGAGCAGAGAGGATGATTATTTTATAAAGTGCTGTGTCTTGTCACCGTCAGCAGTGGATTGAAGGCTTGTCTGTTATCTCGATGTGCCAATTACGGGCGTGGACAGAGGCTGAGCTTGTACAAGCCGTTTTCAAGCAATTCTTATAGGAAAAGGTCGGAAATATTGGCTTGACATGTTGCAAGTAGTATTGATCATCTCCTGGTCCCTGTTCATTGAGCGACAATCACTATACGATAAACACAATCTTTCTCATCCAAGGGGAGTGGCTTAGTGAGCAAGTCGGAAAACTTGCATCATGAGTGCTTATGCCTATTGAAGGAATCTTCAACGTGGTCGATGCATCGGGCCGTTACTATTGCCGGCTGATGAACCTGTTCACCCGTTATCTGGTTTATCGGTCCGTTACCATTGTTGACCGATGACTCCGTTTACCCGTTTTCTGCTTTATCGGGCCGTTACCATTGTTGGCCGATGACTCTGGCCGTACGCCGGAAATAGGGCTGCCAAAGGAGATAGCAGATCAACCTGTTATCTCCTTTGGCAGCCTTGTTTCCGGCGTACGGCCCTGTCGATCTGTGTGTGCTCTAACTGACCTGTCGTTCTGTTATCACTCCACTGACCTGGTGACCCGTTGGCCTCAGGACGGGGAGAAGGTGGATGGGACATGGCCCGGCTTTCGGTTCGGCAACCGCAACCTACGCGTGAAATCGGCCACTGCCGACCTCAGCGGCATCTACCGCTGCAAAGGCATCACCGGCTTCGGCACCGTGCAGCACCAGATCAAGCTGGTGGTGATAGGTCAGTTGGAGCTGTGTGTCCCGAGGTAATCGTAAAGGCGGTGTTGTTGTTCAGTCAGTCCCGCTCAGACGGCATCAGACTGTTGGGCATGGCGCAGACATAGGTCATTATCACGCACATACTACCTCAAAACAAATCGAGTCTGCTTCAGCACACGACTATACGTGGCCCAGAAGCCGTACTCCACGTTCTCAGACCTCGGCGACGGCGAGTACGCCTGAACTGTCGGCCATGGCGACAGTTTGGTGCGTGCAGCTGTGCAACACTCATACCTCCGGCGACACCTCTCACGGCGGACATCACCACCATGACGGCCGGAATGTTTCGCCGAGGCTGTCGTGCCCTCCCAACGACAGATTACCAGCTGCAGAATTTCGTTCCGTCGCTCGCGTCGCGTTCGGCCTCGCGGCGGGCGTGCGCCGGCGAATTCCTGGCATCGCGACATCTCGGCGACAAAGTCGCGCCGCCACAGCCGGGTGCCGCGCGTTCGGCCTGGCGGCGGGCGTGCGCCGGCGAATTCCTGGCATCGCGACATCTCGGCGACAAAGTCGCGCCGCCACAGCCGGGTGCCGCTCGATGAGGGTGGGCGCGCCTGCCACCGCGGCGGGGGAGGGGGTCGAGGTCGGCGGCCGAGCACTGGCCTTGGTGCGTCGTGTTCCGAATTATTTAGGTGTCCCTACTCCGGCGCCCGGCTGTCGTCCATTGGTGTGCGACCACCGACGAGCCGTTTCTGCAAGTCAAATGACTTGCCTTTACGTCTTGTTAGGCTCGCTCATAAGCCGCCGTAAATATGAGCGTGCTTTATGTGATGCCACTTGGCCGCACTGGACCGTCGCCGATGGGTGTACGCGCGCTTATCGGGGAGCCACATCGACGAAGATCACTCCTGCAAAGAGGGTGCGTGTCAAGAGACGTGTGTCGCGCGTCTTGGAGCAGGGCTATGTCATAGAGGTGGCAGGCGTTTATGATCATGTTGGGCGACAGAGCGTGTGCTGAACCTCTGAGTGAGCCGAGCGGATCAGAGAGGATGTCGGATGTTGTGACCAGGTCACTGATGACACACATCACGACCTGGCCAAAATGTTGTTCAGTCAGTGGATCACATCCCTATATCAAGGCAGGAAAGTGTCAGAAGGGACTTCAGGGATCAGTACCGTCCGGATTGGTGTCAATGCGCGTGCCAAACATCCAAGGACGCAGGGGCGGTCGGGGAGGGTGCCAGCATGGCTGTGGGAATCGGCGTCGGTGTGCGTCAGGCCCGTAAGAACAGAATGGCAGAGATGGTACGCATTCCTTAGACCGATCGAGTGAATGTGAGACCCTGCAGTGCCGGCACACTGAACGTCTCGACGGCTACATCAGCAGTCCGAGCCGCCAGCACAGCGCGAGAGTCTGCCTAGCTGGCGTCGGTGCCGCCCACGGCGTGTGCGCCGCCAGTGCGGGAGCGGTAGCCGGCGCTCGGCGCTATCGCACACCGTTCGCGCCATATCACAGCCACCATGGAGTACTGTCAGCTGTGGCTTAGAGAATAATGCGCTGAGTAAACAGTGTTATCGGCAACGCCATCCGATACGGCCTTTTTGTTGGCTGCCGTCTCGCAGCCGAGAGTTATCAGGTCGGCGGGCCGAGCAGGCGCGGCGGCCGCGGCCGGCGTTGGCGCGCTTTTTCTGCCCGTGTAACCGGAGCGCGGCGCATTGTTGGCCACGTGAAGTATGACTGGACACCGGAGCCGGGTGGGTGTCGGGCCGTGACCGGACCGCGGCGCCTCCCGCTGACCACCGACAGTAATAGCCGATTAATTTTCCGGGTGTCATTGGCACCTGATCTGTGTAACCGGAGCGGGCGCGGGCGCGCGCGGCGACGTCGAGCGGCGATGGGCGG
This sequence comes from Ashinkailepas kermadecensis, assembly GCA_034440615.1. NCBI lineage: Eukaryota > Metazoa > Arthropoda > Thecostraca > Neolepadidae > Ashinkailepas > Ashinkailepas kermadecensis. Next base: position 27,465 of record JAOTOM010002330.1, on the reverse strand, counting down.
TAGGGCTGTCCCCGAGCCGGCGAAATGGTGCCCTCCGCCGGACCTATTTGTACCGGTGACCCCGGCGACCACGGTGACCCTGGTGTCCGGGGAATCTTCCGGCCTCGGTGATCTGGTAATCCTTGCAGACCGTAGCGATTCTGGTGGCGAAGAATGCTTGTCGACCCACCCTGCCGATTACTTAGTCATCACTGATTGCTGCTGCTCCCGGTCAACTCGGTGACTCGGGTTGTTCGGGGTTCGCTCGGTAGCTCGGGTAGTGTTCGCGGCTCCGCCGTCTCGGTTGGCCCTGTAGATGATATCCAGCTTGTACACAATAATGTCCCTACCGACTACTGACCACACTGGGAGACACCATGTGACCCTTTGTGCCGCCCAGGTGACCCTGGGGCTCTGCCGAGGGTCCGCCAACTGTTCACACTCCTGCCGAACAACATTGGCAGACGTGTTTTCTTTCGGCAGCACCACAAGTGTTTGTGGATCCTAGTCTGGAAGAAATGTCGATGTCGTGTTGACCGTTATTACATGGAGGTTCGTCTCCGCCCATTCATGCAGTCAGTGTAGCCTGTCCGACGCTCGCCCAAAAGTCAGCTTGATGTCTGTCCACCACCCGGCATTGGCCGGTCTGGTAAGGCCTGCCCAAGTGCCCACCACCCGCCTCGGTCACTGTAAGGAGCCCCCATCATCCAGCCTCGGTCAATGTAAGGGGGCTCTGCCCCCATCATCCAGCCCCACCACCCACCGTCAATGTATGAGGGGGGGGGGGCTCTGCACATCTTGCTCTCAGCCAGTGCAGGGAGCACGCGTGCTCGACCGTCTTCTACCATTGCTTTCGCACGCCACGGCGGCGATATGTTGTCTAGAGCCGGCGTGCGGTGAGAGGCGCGCAAGCAGGCGGTCAAGTGGCCGGCTATCTGGAGAGGGTGACACCTCGCGCCGAGGTGTCGGCGCGGCGCGACACCGCCGGCCGGCGCACACAATGGCGCGCCGCGACAGCCGACTGATGCGGCCATTGTGCGCGGCCGGCGACACGGCGCGCGCCGCAAAAAGCGCGTCGCTAATGTATGCGTGTGTCGCGGCGGCGGACGGGCCGGCCGGCGGCGGCGGCCGCTCGCCGGCGCGCCCGTCACCAGCCACTTACGCACAGTTGCTGCCGGCCGCGTCAGTGACACTGCTAATCGGGTCCGGGCGGTGAGCGTGCACGGCTGCAGGCATCCGCCTGGGTTAGAGCGCCGGCGGGCGGCGGGCGGCGGGCGGCGGGCCGCCGACGGACGGGCCGCGCAGGTGGCGCGCTGATCGCCCGTCGACGCGGCGCGTCGCTCGCGCCCGCCTTATTGGCGGCCGCCGCGTCGGCGAGCGATTCGCCGACGCGCGCGTCGTTTATTTGCGACGTGCCGTGTCGGCGGTGAGGCGCGCCAAGTGTGGCGCCGGTGCCTCATCATCGCGCCCGCTTCCGCGGCCGAGGCGGCGGCCGACACGCACCGGCACACTGGCCGCTGGGAATGCATAGTCACACTGCAGCGGGAGACGTCACACGCTGACCGCCGGCTGCAGTGCATGGACACGTGACCCAGACGTGACGTGACGCCCACGTCACGTGACACTGACGGACACGGCGCAACCGACATCTGTCACACACCTGACTTGCCCGCCACGTATTCGCTGCGTTAGGCTGCATCTGTGCTCAAATTTGATCCGGCTAGGCTGGGTGGAACGTACAACACCCATTGTGTGTCAATGTTTAACTAGAAGCTGGCTTTGCACATCTGGCCAAACAGAACCCCTCCCAACTCTTCTCCTACCTTCGCATACGGAGCCTGTCTGCTGTTCTCCAACCCAACCTGAAAAACAAGTCTCCCGCTTTGGCCTGTCCTGTGTTGTCCCTCGTTCAGCGCCGAGATTGTCATCGTTTGGCGCTGAGTAAATAACAGGCACCTGCCCCCCCCCGCCTCCCCATTCCGTCTCCTGCCCTTCCCCGCCCCGCGTCGGTAATGGTCCGACCGCGGCCGGAAGCCTTGTGGCGAGATGTTTAGTGGTGCTGCGCCCTACCGTGGGTCACTGACAGCCGACGTGTGTCTCTTCCCTCCCCTGACACATTCTGTCCCCTCGCCTTAGCCCCCGCTTCTTACCGGATGTACACCCAGGACCCAGTACTGTCCTGCACGTACCGGGTGAACTCTCAGTCTCTAAACTACAGCCTTGTCCTGCGACATCAGCCCGGTTCCATGACCTCGGCACTTTCCTCTGATCTCAGTCCTGTCCTTTGACTACAGCCCTGTGCTGTGACGTCATCCCTGTCCCATGACCTCAGTACTGTCCTCTGACATCATCCTGGTCCTTTGACCACAGCCCTGTCCTGTGACGCCATCCCTGTCCTGTAACCTGGGCTCTGTCCAGTAACCCCAGCCTGTCTGTCCTGTCCCTCCCGCATAGCCGCAGCGCCAGTCGGCGGCGCTGTCGTCTGGCGCTGCTGCTTGTCGCCGGAGCGGGCCGCAGCAGCACACGCACGGCGTTGGCAGCCGACTGGTTACAGACACCATTTGCAGCTGACAGCTGCGTGAACGTCGCTCTTTTGTCTGGATAGCCGTCTCCTGGAGTAATGACAGCCGCTGTCCTCGAATGCGTGCAAGATACCGGCGGTCGGCGTGACCCGAGCAGAGGCATAGGTGAACCGCGCGCCAGACTCTGCGGCAAGGGACGGAGACACTCGACCGAGTTGGGCAGATACCGAGCGGCTGCTGTGAAGGTGTCGTGCGTTTGGTATCAGCGTGAGAATCGAGAGCGGCCGGCGGCCGGTGAGTGGATGGCGAACGCGTCCGGGAGGTGCGCCGCCGACACCTGAGGAAGGGCCCCAGCTCCCGACAGGAGGAGGTGTGCCGCCGACACCTGAGGGAGGGCCCCAGCTCCCGACAGGAGGAGGTGTGCCGCCGACACCTGAGGGAAGGTCCCAGCTCCCGACAGGAGGAGGTGTGCCGCCGACACCTGAGGGAGGGCCCCAGCTCCCGACAGGAGGTGTGCCGCCGACACCCGAGGGAGGCCCCAGATCCCGACAGGAGGAGGTGTGCCGCCGACACCTGAGGGAAGGTCCCAGCTCCCGACAGGAGGAGGTGTGCCGCCGACACCTGAGGAAGGGCCCCAGCTCCCGACAGGAGGAGGTGTGCCGCCGACACCTGAGGGAGGGCCCCAGCTCCCGACAGGAGGAGGTGTGCCGCCGACACCTGATGGAAGGTCCCAGCTCCCGACAGGAGGAGGTGTGCCGCCGACACCTGAGGGAAGATCCCAGCTCCCGACAGGAGGAGGTGTGCCGCCGACACCTGAGGGAAGGTCCCAGCTCCCGACAGGAGGAGATGTGCCGCCGACACCTGAGGAAGGGCCCCAGCTCCCGACAGGAGGAGGTGTGCCGCCGACACCTGAGGAAGGCCCCAGCTCCCGACAGGAAGAGGTGTGCCGCCGACACCTGAGGAAGGGCCCCAGCTCCCGACAGGAGGAGGTGTGCCGCCGACACCTGAGGGAGGGCCCCAGCTCCCGACAGGAGGTGTCTCCGACACCTGAAGGAGACCCCCAGCTCCCGACAGGAGGAGATGTGCCGCCGACACCTGAGGGAGAGCCCCAGCTCCCGACAGGAGGAGGTGTGCCGCCGACACCTGAGGGAAGGTCCCAGCTCCCGACAGGAGGAGGTGTGCCGCCGACACCTGAGGGAGGGCCCCAGCTCCCGACAGGAGGAGGTGTGCCGCCGACACCCGAGGGAGGCCCCAGCTCCCGACAGGAGGAGGTGTGCCGCCGACACCTGAGGAAGGGCCCCAGCTCCCGACAGGAGGAGGTGTGCCGCCGACACCTGAGGGAGGGCCCCAGCTCCCGACAGGAGGAGGTGTGCCGCCGACACCTGAGGAAGGGCCCCAGCTCCCGACAGGAGGAGGTGTGCCGCCGACAGGAGGAGGTGTGTCGCGGACACCTGCGGGAGGCCCCAGCTCCCGGCAGCCGAGCCGCCCGACAGGAGGAAGTGTGCCGCCGACACCTGAGGGAGGCCCCAGCTCCCGGCGGCCGCGCCACCCGACAGGACGAAGAGGTGTACCGCCGACACCCGAGGGAGGCCCCAGCTCCCGGCGGCCGCGCCATCCGACAGGAGGAGGTGTACCGCCGACACCCGAGGGAGGCCCCAGCTCCCGGCGGCCGCGCCACCCGACAGGACGAGGAGGTGTGCCGCCGACACCCGAGGGAGGCCCCAGCTCCCGACAGGAGGAGGTGTGCCGCCGACACCCGAGGGAGGCCCCAGCTCCCGGCGGCCGCGCCACCCGACAGGACGAGGAGGTGTGCCGCCGACACCCGAGGGAGGCCCCAGCTCCCGGCGGCCGCGCCACCCGACAGCGCGCCGCGCCGTGTGAGTTACGCCGACGGCAGTCGTGTCTTTTTGTGCAGATGCTATCGCCGTCATGTTGCGCGTCTCGCTGCCGGTGGTAGGCGGCGGCCATAATTTGAATGCTCGTGACGCAAAGTATGCGGCGCGGCCCCGCCAGAGTTACCGGTTGCTGGCGTGGCGGCCGACGGGCGGCACTGACGGCGGCACCAGTGTCCGGCTCGGCAGGACGACTGTGCACCGCACATAAACGTCTCGGCCCGAGCCGGCAACACGACACCGGCAGGCGACTGTGGCGGCGCCGGCCAGGTCGGCTTCTCACGGTCTTCGCGCCACAAATCTGACCTGAAGCCGTGCCGCGGCACGTTATGCCGCTGGGTCACCTGTACCGCCCGCCGTAAACATGCGAGATGTGTCGCAGTTTCTGAGCGTCGCAAATGCTATGTGTAATTACCTCAGGGATGATATGTTGATGGGGACGTGCCGGCCTTGTACCCTCGGCATTGTAAGGACTACACGAATCATACCACCTGTATCATGTTTCAAATCGATTTATTTTGCTCAGGATTGCATAGCTTGTCCATATCTAGATGTCATTGGAATAGCGAGACATGTACAGCTGTACTAGTGATGGTATAGCTACAACATTATATGCACTGGCATTTCAGGTAATCTCAAGCACCGGGATATCTCGAGATCATTGTGGCATGGGTGCATTATCATGTTCGAAATTAAAGGGGAGACATTCAATATGTCGGTGACACATTTATATTTTCCCAAATGTGGAAGCACTGGCATTCCAATGCTGTCTAGGAACATTAGGGGAGGGTCACATAAGAGCAAAATTGTTTGGGTATTGCGAGTTCGAGTACCTCAATCAACCCACAACCCACAACCCACAACCCACACAGGGCTGCGCTCCGGACTGCATGCGCCGTATTTATTTATCAAATTGATTACGAGCGAGGGCGAAGCCCAAGCACGTCTGCTCTCGCTACGAGCGAGGGTCAAGCCCGAGCGAGTCTACTTCATCGTGCATGGTACATGGAAATATGCTACAAACATGGTACAAACCAGATGAACTTTGTACCGTGTGTATGGTACAAAGTTTACCTGGAAGTTCCGGCACACTTTTGCGAACGAGATATTGGTCTCTGTTCCGCAGCGTTTCACGTTCTAATTTCTGCACTCAGAGTTAGATGTGATCTTGTAGTCTTAATGCTTAGCAATATTATTCCAATAGTGCTCCTTAAATGCCCTTGATCTATCTTCAAAGAAAGAGGCTTCCCTGCGGCGCACCGCTCATGGGCTACTTTCAACGACGTTTGACGTGATAGGGAATAGAGTATTTCAAGTTCTAATCTTCTCATTCAGAGCCCGATTTGCTCTTTTCAGTCTCAGATTTACCAACATGCATTACAATATATATCCTGAAGTACATCCAGTATGTGCTCAAAGAAAATGCCTGGGGCGACATTGCCACGCGGCCGACTCACAATACGTCTCCCACCGTAGCCGGCTCCCAGCATCCGTCCTGGGTGGCAAGTGGCAAGGAAATTCAGTCAAAGGAAGATATGGCGCTTTTATTTGTCTTTTGCAATGCAACCCGGTGAAGCTATCGCATCCGAAATCACATGAGCTCTGCACACATGTTTGAAGGCGCGTGGCCGTATAACCACTCGAGGCAATACACATTGACTGATATTCAACGAGATTCTACTACACTGCGGTTATACACCTGCCTTTGCTCGTCTAGCACCCCCATAGGCATCCTGATGCACAAAGCACAAAAGTTAATCTGACCGATGCGGCCAGATTCTGCCCAGCCGTCACCCTTTTTGAAACTTTAATAATAGTTTTGTTGCAACGTTGCATGTCCTAATACCTCCACCCAAGTGTAGACTTGGTCTCTTAATTTTAGTTTGTAGTAGTTTTCACCACAATATTTTCTTTGAAGTGCGCGCATTTTTGTTCAAGGAACGTGGTTTGTGGTGGATCCTCTTCAGTGGCGGTCCAGCCGGCTTTGAAGGGGCGGTCAGGCGTTCGATGCGTGTGTTAACGTCATGTCACGTGACCTGCGCTCCCCGGGGCCGGGCGACCATCTGGCCAGATTCAGAATCAAGATCATATAACAAGGCAAGCCATCCGGTGATTTTACTGCCTCGTGACGTCACGCTGTGATGTCACTGACTTGCAGGACGATTGCAGAGACCATTGGGCCGATGCATGTATGATGGGTAGGACTCATAAAGTACTGATTTCCGGTTGGTTCTTGGTTATTATGAGAAATCCGTGTCTTGTCTCACCTTCTGTCTCCATGTGGGAACCTCTGAGCACCAGAGGGAGCCTTCCAGTGCCCAAGAGGAACCCTGAACGGAGGCGATCCTTTGGTGCCGGCGAGGATACCGAAAAAGCCGCGTCCTTCGGCAGCCTGCTGTCCTCAAGCCTACTGCATAATGTTGCTGGCAGTCCTGGTTGCGATGTGAGCACTACTGCACTCAGACCCTCGGATAAGAGATTCCGAGGCCCGGAAAATTGAGACGGCCCGCACTCGTACCTTCGATTCTGCAAACTCGCAACAGTTGCCGGCAGGTTGGTGGCCGCAAGGCGTGATGACAATGCTATAATGTTTGCCTGTGGTCGCTGAGCGGATGAGTATTGGCCAGGGTGACGAAAAGCGCCGTGCTCAGCGGTGTTGCATGCGGCCTAAGCCCAGCGGGAAGGCTGTGGGAAAAACAGCCTACGTCACAGCGGGGCACCTTCGGTCATTCGACAATTTGGCATAGTGCAATTGAGCTTGAGATGCGTTCGGCGCATTCGGAAGATGAGTCTAACCTCCGCAGGATTGCTGCCGATTTCGACCGAATTAGATTGCTTTTCAATGCCATATGCCGAAATGGCAGGCACTATTTACGCAACGAACTGCCCTCCTTAATATGATCTCAAACTCAAAGTTTAATTCACCATGCCGTATTTCCATATATACGTTACTGGTACCTGAATTTCGTGCACTTCTACGGAAATTGAACCCATCAAGGTGCATAAGTTGCGGTATGGTGCCTGATCTTGTGGCTGGAGCATGGGCATGGTTGGATATCCCAGTTGGGTCGGGGGTTCCGGATCCCCTGGTTTGGCGCCCTGCTCAAGTTAACTTGTCATTTTCCCTATTCAATTTGAAAATATGTCGTGAAAATGAGCACTTCTTCGACCTCCACCCTGGCTCTGTGAGAGATCGCTAGCCTCTAGCATGGGCATGGGCATCCCATAGCTGGCCTCTTTCTCTCGCTCATCAAGCGCCCCTGATGGCGCATCATACTGATCACAGTTTATGAAATATAACGAAGTGCTGTCATTTCATCAAAATCACACGATGGCCTTTTCTCGATGATTAGAAAAAACCGCCGAAAGTTACTTAGATCTTGATGTATATTCGGGTACAACCCTTCGTCAAACCACAGAAAATAAGCAATTCCAACTAACGGTCGAATTCTCACTGCCATACTTTATTATCTATGTCGATGTCGTGCCTTGCTAGGCAAAAAGCCTATGCCTAGCAAGGCACGACATCGACATAGATTATAAAGTATGGCAGTGAGGATTCGACCGTTAGTTGGAATTGCTTATTTTTTTTGTCGTTGTTGGCGAAGGGTTGTACCCGAATACACCCCAAGATCAAAGTAACTTTCGACTGTTTGTTTCTAATCATCGAGGAAAGGTCATCGTGTGATTTTGATGAAATGATATGTTCCTCGCCAGAGCGCTAAATAATTTATATGAAATGTTGTCATATGAAATTGCTGTTGATACGCAAACCACACAAGGTTCAATACGTTGAGATGTTTGAGAAAAGAACACCATGTACTCAGCTAGCTCAGCTACCTGCACGCAGCCACTCGGATCGACTCGTCGAATCTCCCACCGCCTATGCGGTCATAATCGCTATCTTGGTGGATTTGGGCCATTGGGATCCTGATGGCTGGTGATCCGAAGATCAGGAAAGGTCGGCTTTTAAGCGAATCAAGCCGATCAGCTCCAAAACAAGTGGCCGTCGGGCGCCGCGCGGCGAAACCAGAGCGCGGCACAGTGGCGGGTCCACAGTGGCGGGTCCACAGTGGCGGTCCACAGTGGCGGTCCACAGTGGTGGGTCCACAGCGGCGGGTCCACAGTGTCGGGTCCACAATGTCGGGTCCATAGTGTCGGGCCACAGTGGCGGGTCCACAGTGGCGGGTCCACAGTGACGGGTCCACAGCGCGGCACCACACGGACGGGGTCCGACCCCGTCAGTGCAGTGCCGACTCGATGACCGGCGTGCCTACCTCAGCGACAGCGGCGGGTCGGGCCTGCGGGCCGCCGGCGTCAGGCGCTGTGTGACAGCGTCCGACCAGACCCAGCAGCAGGCCAAGATCGGAGCGGCAGACGGGACGCGGACGCTGTGTGACAGCGTCCGACCAGACCCAGCAGCAGGCCAAGATCGGAGCGGCAGACAGGACGCGGACGCTGTGTGACAGCGTCCGACCAGACCCAGCAGCAGGCCAAGATCGGAGCGGCAGACAGGACGCGAACGCTGTGTGACAGCGTCCGACCATACCCAGCAGCAGGCCAAGATCGGAGCGGCAGACAGGACGCGGACGCTGTGTGACAGCGTCCGACCAGACCCAGCAGCAGGCCAAGATCGGAGCGGCAGACAGGACGCGGACGCTGTGTGACAGCGTCCGACCAGACCCAGCAACAGGCCAAGATCGGAGCGGCAGACAGGACGCGGACGCTGTGTGACAGCGTCCGACCAGACCCAGCAGCAGGCCAAGATCGGAGCGGCAGACAGGACGCGGACGCTGTGTGACAGCGTCCGACCAGACCCAGCAACAGGCCAAGATCGGAGCGGCAGACAGGACGCGGACGCTGTGTGACAGCGTCCGACCAGACCCAGCAACAGGCCAAGATCGGAGCGGCAGACGGGACGCGGACGCTGTCATATCGGCGACGCGGATTGTCGAGCCCCGGGAGATGCGCAGCGTTCGGGCGACCTCGATGTACCGCACGGCAGGTGCAGCTCGGAGGCGGAGACCGACCCCGTCCGGGCCATGTCGCGCGATCCGCGCCGCGATCGCCGGCCAGATAGCCGGCGGGAGGCGTGGCGGCGACACCGCCGGGCCGCCGCCAAATCAGGCGCCTCGGCCGACGACCGATGGCGCTGCGATCGCCGCCGCGCGCCGCCGTTTGCCATGCAATCGTATGCGCGTCGCCCCGTCGCGGGTGTGTGACGTAACCGCTGCAGGTGTGTGACGTCACCGGCGGGCGCATTGAGCCGTTGCCGCTGCATTTTTGTCGCGCGCCGCGGCGCCTCCTGCAGCCTGGCCGCCGACTATCTGCGCCGATAACGTCGCGGCCGATCGCGCCAGGTGGCGCGCCCTGCAGCGGCGAGTCGCGCGATGGCGCGATAGTGACGCGCGAGCGACAGCCGGCGCGGTGACATCCAGCAGCGGTGGCAGGAAATCGGCCGCTCATGTTAGGGGGCGATTTTTGAACTGTGCCGAGTTTTTGTCCGCCGGCGAACACGACTTGTAACTTACCGCAATTAGCGCGGCAGTGTTTTCGGCATGGAAATTGGCGGCGCCCGGCTACCGCCGCGATCCTCGCGCCCGGCTACCGCCGCGATCCTCGCGTCGCGCCCGGCTACCGCCGCGATCCTCGCGTCGCGCCCGGCTACCGCCGCGATCCTCGCGTCGCGCTCGGTCCCGTTCGGACCTGCCGCCGATTTTCCGCCCAACTGACCCGCCGGAAAAGTCCGGCTGTGACGAGTCGGCCTGCGCCGACGCCGCCGGTCGGCTTGCGTGTCTCCGACTGCCGGCCGGCGCGGCGGTTTCGGGGTGACGCTTTAATGGCGGCGTATCGCTGCGATCGGCGACGACGGCGACCGGCCGGTTTTAATTGGCGCATGCTGATCGGCGCTCGGCGACACTGCCGACACGGCTCGTCCGCCCGACCGGCGGCCGCTTTTTCCGCGCCCCCGACAAGAGGTGTGATTAATTAGCGCGGAGATAATGGCTGGTTAATTGGGCGTGTGGGGACGTCGCACGCGGATTATTTAGTCCCGCCGGCTGGCGGTAAAAAGGCGCGCGCCGTGTTGTGTCATGTCAGCCTGTGTCACCGTGACCGGGCGCGACGGCCGGCTGTCACTCGGCGCCCGCCGGCCGACACGAAGTGGGACCTGCTCTGCCCCACGTGGGCGCCGCTGCAGCACAGACGGGGCAGGCGGCGGCGCGGCATCGCTGGGGCAGGAGTGCCTGGCATGTACTGGTCTGGGCCGATTGTCCAGGGTGAGATGGCTGTGGTGGGTTGTCTGTGGCTAACTGGCTGGGGGGGGGGGGGGGAGTTGTCTGCCAGCAGAGTTGTCTAGGGCGGGTTAGTTGGACCGTGGTGTTCGCAGGAAAGATTTTGTCCGCAGGCTAAATTGTCTAGGGCGGTGTTGACTGTGGGCGGACTGTCTGCAGGATAGGTTGTCTGCAGGGCTGGTTATCTAGGGTGGGTTGTCTAGGGTGGATTGTCTTTGGCGGGTTATCTTGGGCGGGTTGGCTGGAGCGGGTTGTCTGTGTGATGGGTTGTCTGCAGGACGGGTTGTCTAAAACGGACTGTCTAGAGTGGATTGGCTGGAGCTGGTTGTCTGCAGATCGGGCTGTTTAGGGCGAGTTGGCTGGAGCGGATTGTTTGCAGGTCGGGTTGCTTAGGGCGAGTTGGCTGGAGCGGATTGTTTGCAGGTCGGGTTGCTTACGGCGAGTTGGCTGGGGCAGGTTGTCTAGGGCGAATTGGCTGGAACCTGGTTGTCTGCAGAACATGTCTAGGGTGGGATGACTGGGGCGGGTTGTCTGCGGGACCAGCTACCTATACGACAGGTTGGTACGGACTGCCCCTGGTCGTGCGACGAGCGAGACGAAGACGAAAACGGTACTGGCCTGTATTTTTATCCAGGCGAAAAAGCACACATTCAGACACCCGGAGGCGTCAAACACATTTTCAGTAAGCCCACACCAGCCAACTTGTAATCGCAGACTCAGGTTTGTGAAAAACCCGCGAAATGTAAGAGTTTGCAGAGGGAACTAGAAGGTGAACTGAAGTGGCTTTCGAACGGCTGGGTTGCCGTACATCTATTTGCAATTTAGGCCTTAATTGTTGTCCCTTTCTCCTAAAAGACCCCTGAAGGTACCCTTCTAAAAATCTCAGACAGACTGTGGCTCAGGCGTAATTCAATGACGGGATCTTTGTCTCGAAATGTAGCTAAAATAGCAGTCAGACCAACCAAAGCACATTATTTGCATGATTGTTTAGCTATACAAACATGAGAACACAATGACATTTTACTTTCCTTCTTTAACATGAGTTGAGCACATCATCACCATACAGCCTTTAAAGGGGCATCCTGAAGTTCGACGCATCTCTGCGCTCTCCCCCGTAAGTGCCACGCGGCCCGGCGCGCCTCTGCTGGGCCCGTAGGAGTGGCGAAGGCTTCCACCGTCTGCCCGAGCTCGGCCAGAGCGAGGCCACTGCTGCCATCTTGGGCTCCGTCAGTACCACGAACCAGAACTAGAAGGACATCGGGGAGAGGTTCGAGCTCCGGGAGTCAGGACCGGTCGGTCAGGTGGTTGACGACTCGTCTGCTGAACGTGTCGTGAAGTCACCTCCTTGCTGCTACAGTTGTGTGTTCGCTGGCACCGCCTTGCGGGAGCGTAGTTTATTATGGTGGCGGGCTCACTGATCTACAGTCACGTCACTTGCTTCAGGAGATCCAAGTATGTCTGGCCGTTGATTTTGGACCGTACCTCAAACCAGTGGATTGGGCTGTCCTTCGATGACAGCCGCTCACCAAATAAGCTTTTCGCCGCCTTGCGATCTGCAGTCTACTGCCACTTCTGGGTGACAAGGGGTCTAAGACCTCTCGTTCTGCTTGTTTGGGAACTGGTCCAGAACGACCATTTCCGTCATTCCAGATAACACGTTTCTCGAATCCTATTGGCTGCTGCAGGAGCCAGGAATAGGCCGCCCTGCCTGCCCCGTAGGCATCACTCAGCCAGACGACGGTGCGTGGCTGGTGAGGATACAATCCAAACTTCTTCCCGACTACGCACGGGGAGTTTTGCCATTTTGGAGATTGGATATTGGCTGCTCTCGATGCTCTTCATGCTCTTGATGCTCTGCTCTTGACTCATGATAGCCCGCTAATAAATCCCGCACCTTCTGGATGAGCTATCGTGAGGGAGGAAGCCGGAGCCCTCGTCTATCCCTCTATGCTGATGAAGCGGTCCAGTAGGTGGAATGCGTTTCAATTGAGAACCTGAGATGAAAATATACGGAAATGTGCTCCGAATCTTCGTCTAGTAGCCAAGGCGTTTCACAATGTATCAAATTCGAGAATAATCCAAGTTTCTTGTTAGCCAGAAAGTTTCATGTTCAATGTTTCATGTTTCACCTTAGCTGGGGGCCGGGTCTGAGCTGGAACAAACTAGAGCTCGTGCAGACCTTAGCTGGGGCCGGATCTGAGCTGGAACAGAACCTGACCGGAACGAGCATGATCGGAGCTCGTGCTGATCGTAGCCGGGCCAAACCTGGGCTTGGACAGACCTGGGCCGGGCAGATCGGAGTCGATGGGATCGGACGGACTGCACCGCTCCCCGCACGGCTATCTATCTGCGGTGCCTGTCAGCGGTCCCGCTCGGCACCCTGACAGCATCCGCCACTGACATCGCCACTGCACGCGTGCATCGGCACCACCGCTGAACCCCGGGCAGATCGCAAACAACCACCAGCGCAGCACTGTCGTCCTACGGCTGGTGCCACTTGTTCAATTAAGCAATGCTGCTATAAGTTGCTACATCATCATATGATAACGCCTTTGCCATCATTTTATACGGATCGTAAAGGTGAGCAGGGCTAACTTGACGGCAATTTCGGCAATCGCTGATCTGTCGCATCAGCGCGAGTTGGTGTCCGCCTGCAGCTCGGTTATCGCGCCCGTAAGTCAGATTAATTGCCCGTCAGCTGCCACCAGCTATGTTCGCGGTGTGTAGTAGACATTCATTTTCCGGCCGTTTAATTGCAGACTCAACCGGCCGTGGCGGGCGCGATGTTTTACCTGCACGCCTGGTTACCGGGCATCCGAGCGAAGTGCTGTTGACACTGACTGTCGGAGTGTTGTTGACACTGACACTGACTGTCGTAGGTCCGACCCGAGCGGTTCGCTCGGCGCTAACTCGCCCGCCCCCGTTGCCTCCCGGCCGGGCGGCCGAAGCGGCACGTCTCCTCCGAACGCCCCCAGCCGGTGGCCCCCGTGCACGGTCCTCAGAACGTCGAGCGCGGTGCGGTTGGTAACGCGAGCCCTCGCGACGTCAGAGGAAGCGCAGGCGCGGCGCGAACACGCCGAAGCCGTGTACTGGAGTGGCGCGAGCCAGGACGCTGCAGTGGTCCGCACAACGGGCGCTATCGCCGGCTATTGCTTACCGGATGATATTTGACTCGGCTGACGCGCCTCGCCCCACTCGTGGCGAGTCTTCGGGCGCTGTGGGGTGGGGGATCACCTGGCCAACTGCTGATGATTCGAGACTCCGGAGACGATGGACACAGTTGTCAAGCGGTGCATCTCATAGCGTGCGCACCCACTCTAGCGTTATGTGAATGAATGTTTTCAAGTCATAGAAGGCAAACTAAGTTGCGCTGCGATGCTGCGTTGGGCACACTGCGTTAGCGTCTGAACGCAAGGCCTCCTCTAACATACTAGCTGGGGAACCGTGACCTCCTTCCCCACACCAATCATAGTCGTGATCCCCAGTCAGTGACCATTTCCCACTACCTTAGGGACCACTACTGGGGAGGGGAGGGGTGAAGCCATGGGAGTCGCCACTAAATTTGGTTAGGGTGATGCGAGAGTGTTTTATGCCATTTCTTTTGCAGCACCATAGACGTAATGTTGAGTTACATTATGCTTCAGGAGACGCATCCCCGTCCCCCTCCGTGATGACACCATGGACGGGTCTGATTGGCTGGGATGATAAGTCCGCAGCCGCCAATGAATACGCCCCCCCCCCTCACCCCACGCCAGTAAAAAGTCATTAACCCGGCAGTCACTGTAGGTATTTACACTCACATGAGTCACTGGGGAGGTTTTTTGCCTTTACCTTGAGGTCACTAGTGAGGTCACACGCTACGTCAAGTACAAAGATTTGACGGTTTTCGAGAGCTCATATTTTGAGCACAAACCAGGGCAATGGGGTACTAAACAATCTTAGCTGTGATTGAATACATGCAGTGTGTACTTAAAATTACTCTCGTAAGTGCTTTCTGGCCTTGAGTCAAGTAATCTCACTTTGGGAAAAGGCCAATTTGCCGTTATGGTTCAGCATACAATGCAGTTCATATTCTAGGACACATTTTCGCAGGTATCTGGAAAACTTGAGATGAATATTCGCATATGGCGGGGAATTGTGCATATCAGTATAATCTGGCTTAACGCCTATGAGGTCACCGGTCATGTCAAGTGGAAACATTTGACGAACTCGAAGAGTTCACAATTTTTGCTGTAAGCAAGGGCATTAGAGTAATACGAAACTCAGCTGTTGGTCGATGCATGCATTAGATGCCAACAATTATGCAATCTAAACTTGTTGTTCACGGGTCAAGTAAGGTCATCTGGGGGAAGATGACAACTTGCCGTTTTGGCTCAGTGTGCAATGCGTTACATGTTTATAGGCTGCATTTCTACGAGGAGCCCGAAAATGGACCTACACTTTCGTATATACCACATAATATTATGTCGTGTTCTGTCGTACCCATCATGCCCTTCTTGAGGTCATGCGGTAGACACTGACCTTTCTAAAATAATAACAGCTAGATTGACCTGCCAGTGTTAGATTGTATCGGATGACAACAAGCAGCCGTCTCAAGCGGTAAAAACAACACCTGCGATTTAGCTCCTGATGTCATTATAAGATGACCTGGCATAGCACCTCAAAACAGATATATGCATGCTTGACCTATAATAACCTCACAGGTAAGGATGTCTTTGGTAACCGATATATCGATTTTTAACGACTTGAATATCTTTTCCAGTCCTAAGCGATCATTATATTTGAATAAAATGAATAATATCAAAATGACCTAGAATGGTCTAGTTGAGGTTACACGATAACGAAATGACCTCTGGTACACCAAGTGCACCTGCATTGATCTGTCAGTATGCATTGGTCGGATTGTATCTCATAACAACAAGCAATCGTTTGAGACGTTAAAAACAACGCCTATGAACGACTTTATGACGTCATTAGAGCATGACCTAAGATGACCCTGAGGTCATTTTTACACAGCATACCCTAGGTATTTATTTGAAGGTACTGAAAGTATCAAGCTGCTGTCTCATTTGGTTTGACCACTATGGCAGAGAAACCAGGAGGTAAAAAGCCCCCCCCCCCCCCCAGTGACTCGCGGGCTAATAGAGGTCCTGCCATAGCGGCAGTAGACAGGATTGTCAAACAACAGTGGCGCCGTTAGTGGTGGAAGTTAATCAGGCTTCATCCCCCTCTGCACCCTGTTGTGGTTTGTCCCCTTACGTTTCCAGAGTACAGCAGACGTTTTTTTCTTCTCGAAAATGTGAAGCTATCTCGACGTTTGAATCCTTACCCTCGGTATTGTGTCTCTCCAAGACATCGAGTGCTCAAGCCTTGTAGCCTACTAATCATTGCGGAAGTGAAAAAAAATCCTAAAAATGTCGAGGCACTTTATTCCTCTCAAGAGTTCCTTTGACGCACACAAGCCTGTCCCCTTCCCTCACAAGTCCTCACTTGGCGCTACTGCCAAGTGGCTCGGAGTGGGCAGGAGCTTGCCCCTCGCGTCTGCGTGCCCACTTGTGGGCACGTGACGACGCATGATGGCAGTCACCAGATCCGTCGGATAGCGTCCCCTCGACCATCAGATAGCCGCCCAACACGCGCGAACCGGCCGCCGTCCGAAGGGCGTGCAGGCGGCCGTCAGTCGCGCGGCCGGCCAACGTCTCGCTCCGCCGCCGCCTGATGAATCGGGCCTTCCCGCGCACACGGCGGCTCACGGCCGCGCCAACACCGCCGCCACCGCCGCCATCGCCGGCACTAGCCGCTCCTCCTCTCCTCGGATCACCGAGTGATTCACGGCGACGTGTGCGCCCGGAGCCGGCTCCGTGCCCCGCCGGCCGGGTCAGCCCATTGTGCCCGTCCGTGCTCGGCCTGTGGCGGCTTCAGATTGCGCGCCGGTCGCCGCCGCTCGTGTTTGCGCCTCCATCGGCGTGATTTATCTGGATGCGCGGCGCGACGTGGCGGGGCGCTCCTTCACGTCTCGTAAGGAGCGGTCGAGCGGTGGACGCTCGCCACGGGAGAGCGGCGCCGCCGCCGCCGGCTCCGGTAGTGCTGGTTGGGTGCCGGTGTCTCCGGCTCAGCAGACCTGAGATGGGCCGTCGGCACTTGAGCACGATCCAGGGCACCAGAGACGGCACCTCGGCACCCAATCTCACCTCCCGGCATCAGGACCCACCAGATCCGGACCCTTGGCATCGGAGCGCGGGAACACTGCTCTCGGCACCAGCTCCAGACCATTAGCATCAGAACACTGATCTCGGCACCAGCTCCAGACCATTAGCACCAGAGCACTGCTCTCGGCACCAGCTCCAGATCATTCGCATCAGAGGACTGATATCGGCACCAGCTCCAGACCATTAGCATCAGAGCACGGCCCTCGGCACCAGCTCCAGATCATTCGCATCAGAGCACGGCCCTTGGCGCCAGCTGCAGACCATTAGCATCAGAGCACGGCCCTTGGCGCCAGCTCCAGATCCTTAGCATCAGAGCACGGCCCTTGGCGCCAGCTCCAGACCATTAGCATCAGAGCACGGCCCTTGGCGCCAGCTCCAGATCCGGGTGGCGAGATCCGGACATGACACCAGAACCCTCTCCTGGGCACCAGAGTTCGGACTTCGGTACCATAGTCCAGCTACTGGCTCCCGATCTTGACGCCCGGCATCAGGTTCCTGTCTCGGCATCTGGTACCAGATCCTGTCCTTGACATCAAGTGACTGTACTCGGTACCAGGTCCCTATCATTGACATTAGATCCCTGTCTTTGGCATCAGGTCCTTGTCCTTAGTATCAGGTCTCTGTCCCAAATTTCAAATTCCTATCTTCAGGAGCAGTTCCCTGCCCTCAGAATCAGGTCACTATCCTTGGCATCAAGTCCCCGTCCTTGGCATCAGATCCCTGTACTTGACACCAGCTCTCCCACACTGTCCCAGTCCCAGTCCCACACTGACAAAAAAAACGGTTCGAGGCCATGATCGTTAGGTTCCTCACGGAAGGGCAGATATCGGGTTCAATGTTTTGAATGAGTGCAGTTTTTGGGCACTGAGAACCTATATTTTGCGGATTTATGTCATGGACCAAGTAAGTTTCTCAGTATTCATGCGTAATTATATCGAGGCATCGTGAGAAATAATGCAGGTCTCAAGTTTGATCAAGTTGCGGCTACCATGAGAATAGATGCTGAAACTCATCGTCCATTTTTTACAACAGCTTCCAGCCGCCATTGTCTGGAGTTACCCAGCTATAGCTTCACAGTGACTGCAGTCCAAAGTGTGCAGATAATTATGGAGAACAAAAGTAAGTCGAATTTGCATGACACCATATTCCTTTAAAAATTGTCTACAGCTGCTTCCTATGCTTCCTTGCATCATAGATCTGGTCAACTACCGGGCGGCAATTTCGAAGGCTCAAAATGTTACGCCTTTAGCGGCTACTAATAATTTGTGCAACGACAGCTACAGTGAAGCCTTGTGATTTTGAGCAATCATGTTTTCTTGGGCTCAAATGTATTAAATACCGTCTTCATTGGGGCATAAACGTGTTCGAGAAACAACCCAGGCGATTTTTCGTTGTTCCCCGAACCGAACAGCGGTGTTCGGAATACGGCACGTTTATCTGCGCCTGCTAAAATGTGTCGAAGTGTGTGCTGAATTCCGAACACGGGGCTAATACGCATTTTAAGCCCGCAGGGTTGCATTTGGGAAGGGCGGATCAAGTAGTTATCATCGGGGAAGGGACGCATTTCCTCGGAGGGGTGCCTTCGGCGGAAAAATTCGCTAAGTGGGGGAGGGGTACAATGAAGTTTACTGAAGGGCACCTTTCGAACCCAAAAGGGTGCATTTTTCTCATGCGCCCCTTCCCCAATGATAATTACTGGATCCACCCTTGCCAGGTGCAACCTTGTGGGCTTAAGTCCGTGATCGGAATTCAGCACACACTTCACTTGTTTTAACCCGTCCGGTCTCTGATAGGTCTCTGATCCAATAGCATACTTATATGTGCATCTTTTCCTTTGTTTTGAGATACCTAATTTAGAAGTAACTATTTTAGTGACAGCAATGCAAAATACCTATTCTTTATCAACTGATATTGTTTAACAGACCACATCATAGGTAATCCTTGTACCTAGAATGTGCTGAGAGATGTGTGTGCAGCACAATCTGCAATGGTGAGTATCAGCATGATACTTGTCAACAAGATGCTGTTGGAAATTAGATATGAAGACTCTATAACGACTCATCATGAAGCGGGATGTCGATACTCCGTTAGAAGGGATGTCATTTCAGAGTCCAGAAAGTGGTATATTCCACCCTATTTGACGAATAATTTATAACTGCGCTATCCTATCGCATCGGGCTCTCAGGTGACCCGGCTCTCACGTGTAGCTCAGATCCCCGAGTGACGCTGATTTACTGCACTGGACTCTCAGGTGACCCGACTCACACGTGTCGCGACTGACACCCCAAGTGACGCTGACTTACTGCGCTGGACTCTGGTGACCCGGCTCCCACGTGTAACTCTGATAACACGAGTGAAGCTGACTTACCGGACTCGACTCTCTGGTGATCGGACTCGTGGAGCCCCACACTGAGACCTCAGGCGACACCCCCCCCTCCTGTCGGCACCGTCGCACCCTTCTCTGACGCCCGGTCCGTCCGTTTTCAGATCCGGCTGACGAGCAGTTCATGAGCCAGGGCATGGGCCAGTCGGCCGGCAACGAGTACCCCTCGCTCAGCTCGCGCCGCTTCGCCGTGTCGCCGCCCAAGATCACTCAGGTGAGAAGATCGACTCACTTCTCACCCAGGTGAGAAGATCTCAGTCCCGCCTCGCCCACACGCGCGGTGAGGCCTGATCGTTCCGAGATGGTCCCGGTACCAAGCACTGGTCCTTCCGGTCATCTAAATCACCGAGTTGAGGCAACCGTCCTTTTTCGCCGTCAGAAATCGCCCAGGTGAAGTTTATGTTCACGCACGGTGGAACACGTGAGCTGTCATCTCTGTATGTATTGTGTTCGGTCACGCGCCCCGTCGAGCCCAGATCATACGTCGCAGACAGCAGGGGCGGATCCAGACTCTGGTCATGGGAGACATGAATCACCCGAGAGATAATCCCGCTTCCATTCGCCCAGGTGGAGTACCTAAGCAAAAATGGTCCTGCATTTTTGGCGCCTTTCGTCGAGAGGCGAACAAAACGAAGCGTTCAGAATACGCGCTGGTGCATTCCAAATGTTCCGTTTCGGACAGTCGCTGCCGTTCCAATTAAGAACATCGCAAGTCCATTGTGCATTCGTTGCAACGTACGCCTCTACGCCTGTATTGCCTATATTGCACTGTATGGAGGTGCAAATCAAATCAGGAATGATATGGCCATTGCCTATGCGGATTCGAACCGGTCAGAGGCAGAGGAACATACATTGCACTGACTCAAATGGATGCATACGCTTTCCTTGCTTGGCACGGCAGAGTGGTGTAGTTCCCCGGATTCCCAGTAGTGATCCGGTTCCCCAGACTGCCAAAACAATGGCTCGGTTCCCAAACCATCCAGAACGGTGAGAACCTCGTGAATCCCTCTGGGTGCGTCCCTGACAGGAAGACAGCGGCCTGACACGAGATTATCGATTCAGAGCCGTCTCAGCATGCGGCCTTAACTAATATAATGATTTGTTATCTGAATCCGAGTTCGACCTGCACGAGCACTGTTCCTGGCACAGTGATTCTGTCATAGCTCGGCTCGGCGACGTGGTGTGACACCCCTGCCGGGTACCGCGCTGCCAATGATGTCCCGGGGGTGGCCGGAGATGTCACGGTATGACCAGAAATGTCTTGGTGTGACCGGGGATGTCCCGGTGTAATCGGAGATGCCTCGGTGTGACCAGAGATGTCCCTGTGTGACCAGAGATGTCTCGGTGTGACTGGAGATGCCCCTGTGTGACCGGAGATGTCCCAGTGTGACCGGAGATGTCCCTGTGTGGCCGGCGATGTCCCAGTGTGGCCACAGATGCGCCTATGAAGCCGGAGATGCCACGGTGTGTGCTGTGATGTGCCGTTGTCTGCGGCGGGCCGGGTGGCGGTGATTGGCCGGGCCCCACCGGCGGCGGACGGGCCGGGTGGTGGCGACGGTGGTGGTGCCTGTCGTCGCCGGCGGAGCCGATAACGTCGCCAACCGTCACCGCGGCGACTTGTCGTGGATGTTTCCGCCAAGGTCCAACGGATTAGCCATGTACTGGTCGGCAAAGCCGGCTCATTTGGCACGTCTTCTTTGTGCCACGACTGGTGTGAATTTCTGCACCCGAGCAGAAAATTCTGCAGCGGCTGTCACCGAGCTTGTTCCAGAATGCTTTATAAGGCGTGCACCCGGCGAGTATGTGCCGCAAATCGTGTCCGGTATTTTTATCTCAGTCGCCGAAGGAGTGGCCAGAATTCCTCGACGGGAAAACTCGCCGTGCCGATCGGCACTCGGCCTCGTCACATGGCGCGCCGCAAATGTCTCAATCGAGGCGCGCGCGGTTCGCCGGGTCCAGCGGATCGGACGGTGGCGCGCGTCGGCCACGTCTCTCGCGCCACTGCTGGTCTGGTCGGCGCAACGACGGCATTTAGTCAGCAGCAGTGCACTTGACTGCGACGACATACAGATGGCGTGCGACTGACTCACGGTAAATTGGCTTCCATTGGGCGACGCGCCCCGGTCGCGCCGATTTGTGTGACGCCGTCAGCCTGCCCTGTCGCCGGCAGGTGTACCCGCCGCACTCGCCGATACGCAAGATCGCCGGCGGTCGGGTGCGCTTCAAGTGTGTGGCCAACGGCGTGCCCAAGCCGGACGTCAAGTGGTTCAAGGTGAGTGCCGTTGGCAAACACGGGGAGGGGCCGCGCGCCGCGGGAGCCGAAGACAAACACGGCGCGGCCCGCGATGCACCAGACGGCAAACAGTAGCGCGGCGGATGCGTGGCGACGACGCGGCTGCGGCTGATGCTTGTCGCCTTTTTGAATGGATGTCTTCTGCAGATGGCTTACTGAGCAAACAAGCATCCGTCTCGGGTTGTGTGAGGGGGACGGGGAGGGGGATGGTGTGGCCGACCGTCACGGTATGTGGCGGATCTGTCGACTGCGGACCTGATATCGGTGCTCGTGGTAAAATAGGTAACACCGTCGTGGTAAAAATAAAAAACTCCGTCGACCAAACTGCGCGGCGGGCGGTGGCCATCGCCACGACGGACGGTGGCGTGTCCTGCCATTTCGGTTAGGTCGGCGACCTGTGGTGCCCCTTGACGCGTGCTGGCAATACGTGCTGGCCAACAACGGCCTGCCGCGCCAGTTCGGTCTCTAACCTGCGATAGATAGCATGTATGGTGATCGTCGGTATCGATCCAGTCGGTGACCTGTGGAGACCTGCGTCTGTCTGACCGGTAACCTGTGGTGACCTGTGTCAGTCTGACCAGTGACCTGCGGTGACCTGCGTCCGTCTGACCTGTGACCGGCGTCGACCTGCCGCCAGGACGGGGCCGAGGTACGCGTGTTCCGCTCCAGCTCGTTCGACCTGTCGGCGCCCGGCCAGCTGACCGTCACCCGACTGACGCGCGCCGACTCGGGCCTCTACGAGTGCCGCGTCACCAGCCTGCTCGGCCAGGACCAGGCGCGCTTCCGGCTGGACGTCGAAGGTGAGCGCAGCTGGAGACGACCTGGAGGTGGCCGTGCCGATCGGCATCGCCCGACGCGGCGTCGTGGCCTTGGCGGCGGCCGGCCAGCACAGGCTGTCATCGCGGCGTGTGCAGACGAGATTAGCGGTCGCGACCGGTGGTGACGAGGCGACAGCGAGTCTGTCAAGATTAACGGCCGACTCTCCGAGCAGGCATCGTGTCGTGTCGGCTGTCGTTCGTCACCGACCGACGCCACCGCCGCACCGCGCCGCCGTGTCGCCCGGCTCGGTTCCGCTCCCAAAAACGCCGTTTCCAAAATCGGCCATGAGCCGCGCTAATGATGCCGAGTTTAACACCTCGTCAAAGGTTCTTAGCCGATTGTCGTCGAATTCCTGGCGCGGGTTTTTTTCCGATCCGATGCAGCCGGCGAACATGCTGAGCCCTTGGTGGACGGCCGACAATGCGAGACGTGCCGCGAGACGTGCCGCGAGACAGCTGGCGACGCGTCACATGTCTCTGCGCTGTCGGCGCGTTGCCAATGTGACCGGCGATGTGTCCCGCAGAGACAGCTGGCGAGACAGCTGGCGACGCGTCACATGTGCTGCTGCGCTGTCGGCGCGGTTGTGCCAATGTGACCGGCCATGTGTCCCGCAGAGACCTGGCGAGACAGCGCGACGCGTCACATGTGCTGCGCTGTCGGCGCGGTTGTGCCAATGTGACCGGCGATGTGTCCCGCAGAGACAGCTGGCGAGACAGCTGGCGACGCGTCACATGTCTGCTGCGCTGTCGGCGCGGTTGTGCCAATGTGACCGGCGATGTGTCCCAGAGACAGCTGGCGAGACAGCTGGCGACGCGTCACATGTGCTGCTGCGCTGTCGGCGCGGTTGTGCCAATGTGACCGGCGATGTGTCCCGCAGAGACAGCTGGCGACGCGTACTTGTTTTCTGCTGTGTCGGCGGGGTTGTTTTAATGTGACCGGCGATGTGTCCCGCAGAGCCGTACGAGAGCAGAAACCGGAGATCGTTGGAGATGACCCGCAGAACATCACCGTGGACGTGGGCGATCAGGTGTCGCTGCAGTGTCGGGTCAACGGGTACCCGCCCATGCACTTCAAGGTATGTGAACGGCCGTCCGGCCATGAAGATAACAGTAGGTATAGTTGTCATGTTCCACATGCACGCATCACAGTAGAGACAGTCATGTCTTGTCAAGATGTGTCCTTCACCGATGCATGTCGAGGTAGGTCTATGCTATTCACTTGACACGATTGAGCCTGTGCTGGCCTTCGTGACAAGACAAAAGCCGATTGCAAGTCCACCGTGCAGCAGCTGAGCACCCCGCGTGCAGTACGACACCACGTGCAGTACGACACCACGTGCAGATCCTGGCAGCGGCTGCCGTGTTTCACGGTGTGGGTCATCACCCGACCCCATCTCACGCACAGGTCAGTGGTCACGGTCCAGTCACCGTAGCGTGTTGACGGCTCATCTCCCGCCCAGCCATGTGCATCACACGGCGCGTCACGTCACGTCACACACTACCACCGCCGCGCCGAATCAATGTCACCGAACGCCAGTCAGCCGGCTATTATTGTCGTCGGCGCGGGGCGCCTGGCAGCGGCTGGAGTCGTGCCCGAGGTGGCGCGCGCCAGACGCCGCGCCGCCACTCGTGACGGCCGCGTCACAATGGCCGCGTGACGGGCGTGACGGGCGTGACGGCGAGTCTGCAGGTGGCGCGTGCGGGCCGGCGCGCCGGCGTCACTGTGTGACGGCGATCCACGCGGAGGCGCGAGGCCCGGCTGGGCGCGCGCCGTGGAAAGTGAGGATGTGGTGTAGGATGTAGGATGTGGGGCGTGGCGTCGCGGTGGTGCGATCTCCTCTCCGGGGAAGGGGACCGGGAACTTGGCATGCCAGGCGCTATCACTTGTGAAGTGGCCTCTTGATGGTGTCATGTGCAGGAGCTAGAGCAGCTATGAAGTGGCCTCTTGATGTCATGTACAGGGGCTAGCAGATATGAAGTGGCCTCTAGATTCCCCAAAATCGTGTACCGGTGTCGTGGGTTCTGTCCAGGTTAGGATTGACTATTGACATAGTGGTAATATTTGAACAGAGCTGGACCGAAAAGGATGATTTTTTTCTAAACGTTTTCAAATGCTGACGCTACTTGGCACCCCCCACCAACGATTTCTTACGTCCTCGGTCGCGAGTTCCCCGGAAGGTGAACGACACTGCAGGCTAGACTAATCCAGAGGCTGAGGGTTTGGATGAACCGATAGATAATGATTCAGAGTGACCAAATTTACACTGCATTCAGATATCCGAATATATTGAGCATGTTGTTAAAAGTTCACTGGACAAGTTAAATACAAAGTACCATCCCTGTGTGCAATCCTTGGGTGTACGTTTCCTGAGAGTATAATATCTTTTGCCACTGTGCTTTGTATTTATATTGAGCATGATTTGGTAAACATCAACGAAGTTGGATATCTGCTTTCTGAGTCATGTGGTATTTATTGACCACTGAGCCGGGTGGATCTAAATGGCATTATTGAGCTGATGTGGACCTATCAATGCGGAACCGTACACCGACCTGAGATCAACGATAGAGCCCAGGCGAACTACCGCGCACATCGGGCTCAGTGCGCGAATACATTAGCGCGTGGTGAACTACTGCATCGTGAGTGACGGTTGGGCCGATAAGAGACTCGGCGCCATAATGTCCTCTGTCGTCGACAGTGGCTGAAGAGGATCGACCCGCACGACGTGGAGGCCCTGCGCAACGCCACGCGCGCCATCGAGGTGCTCAACGGCGACCGCTACCACGTGCTGAACGTGTCGGACTCGGTTAGCAGCAGCCCCGACCAGTACCTCATAAAGCTGATCCTGGCGCACGTGCGACACAGCGACTCGGGCCAGTACGTCTGCCTGGGGGCCAACAACGGAGGCTTCACCTTCCGCAGGGCGTACCTGACGGTGCGCGGAGCCGGTGAGTAACAGCCATCGCCCTCTGGTCCGTCGGGTGGCACCGGCAGGTGTTGCTAAGCCGATCCGTAAGGGAACCGGCTTTGCCATTGGGTGTGCAGCATCCACGGATTCCGTGGAGGGTGAATGCTCCACATTTGGTTCCGCGTTGACCCCGGAAGTATTTAGGGTGGAAGACGAACCAATGTTCTGGAAGGGTAGGGGGGATGGAGGGTGGGGGACATTCAGTAAAAAAGACATTTTCAAGTTGTAGTAAGTGTCACGCATGTAAAGGCACTAACCTGCACAGCATCGAAGCTGTACCATGTGCATGAGCCGTACCGAGTGCCCGCCTCCCAGCCACTGCGAGCCGACACTCGACGGAGAGTGGAGAAGGGGAGGGGGAGGCTCAGCCGGCGCCGTCTCGCTGGCGGCCGTCGGACCCGGCACCTCCTGCGGCCGGCGGCGGCCGGACGGCGCTGTTGTGCTGCCGGCAGCTGTCGTCCAGCTGGCTGCGCAGCTGGCAGCTGTCGCGCGCGCCGGCCGCACGGCGTGTCGGGCCGGCCGGCGCGACAGGCGAACACGCTCGTCGGCCCGTCTGCACTCGCGCCCGATTACCCCGACGGCAGCTGACGGCTCCGTCCATCGGCCGCCACCGAGACGGCCCGGCCGCCGCCGTCCGGACGCCTGGGACAGCAGCACACACCTGGGCTGGTGGGCCATGGGAGTCCTGGCCTGGTGGGCTATCGATACACACCCTGTGCCGTTGGGCCATGGGACGTCCTGGGCTGGTGAGCTACATGACGTCCTGGGCTGGTGGGCTATCGATACACACCTGGGCTGGTGGGCCATGGCACATCCTGGCCTGGTGGAATATCGATGCACACCCTGTGATGGTGGGCCATGGGACATCCTGGGCTGGTGGGCTATCGATACACACCTGGGCTGATGGGCCATGACACATCCTGGGCTGGTGGGCTATCGATACACACTGTGCTGGTGGGCCATGGGACATCCTGGGCTAGTGGGCTATCGATACACACTCTGGGCTGGTGGGCCATGGGACATCCTGGGCTGGTGAGTCACATGACGTCCTGGGTTGGTGGGCTGGGAAACCCGAGCTGATGAACGGCAGCTGAAGCTGGCATCACCAGAACTTCCAGGCGAGGGAGGCAGATTGGAGGCTGGCGGCCAAGCCACTTTCTTAGCTGACTTCTGCTCATTTTCATCCTAAACACTGAGAAGTCCCAGGATTGAACCAGACAATTTCGCTTGGGGGGGCAACTCGACCCCACTGCTCTCTCTCCGTGGTGATGCCTATGGCAGCTGAGTTGAAAGGGCCGGTCCATCTGAACTGATGGACTCGGCTGCTTGAACTGGCACCGGCGGTAGGCTGATGGGCTTTGACACCTAGGCGGATGAGTCAGACGTCTGGGCGACCTGAGGGACACCATAGAAAAGGTGTCGCCCATGACGTGCATAGGGTATTTTGTGCACGTCTGGTGCATCCATAAACTGTGTCACAGCTGGGAAACCCTAGCCAAACAAGGGACAGGGTGCAAGCCTGACAACTCACACGTGCTACATGACGCAAGACAAATTTGAAACAGCATGCGACGAGATTATGGAGATCCGGTCCCCCAATCCCAACGATCTCTGGCCTTGCATTGCCCGCTCGTCTGCTCCACCAATCGCATATCAAACACCGTTACAGTGCCCGCGAGCAATGGGCACAATACAAAGGACGACCTCTCTGGAACCTCTGAACAATACAAAGGACGACTGGTCCTGCAAATCAACTGTGGGCTTATGACGCCAAAAGAAAGAAAGATTTTGGTCGTAGAACTGGATAATCGAGTTTTAGTTCCAACTGGCATCTCATTGAATAAAACACGTGGAGCATACTTATGCGCATCAACACATTCTCACAGTAGTTCAGCCACGGGAATGCGCCATAGCGGACTGTTCACCTATGTGACTGATTGTTTTTCATATTTGCATTGAAAGCTACCTATCACCAGAAATTGTCCCGCATTGAAGGTTTGCCGATTGCAATCATCATGTCTGCGCCAGTAAATGATAAACGTCATGTGCACATCACAGATCATATACGTCATGTGTAGCGTGCAGTGATCCATGAGTCTGCGCGCCGCTT